>CM029021.1:140992024-141239524 GCA_016801055.1 Panax notoginseng | reverse complement strand
TATTCTGTTGGAACATCCTGTCTGTGTGTTTTACACCGGACCTGGTTCCATTATTTATTATTCTGTCGGAATATCCTGTCTGTGCATTTACGCCGGACCTGGTTCCATTATTTATTATTCTGTTAGAATAACCTGTCTGTGCGGTCTATCGCATGTCGGGTGATTTCTTTTGTTATTCCATTCTTTATTATACTCAGTTGGTTAAGTTTTAACTTCTATACTTCATGAAATTAGTGGAATATTCTTGATAATTGCGTTTCATCCAGTATCTTTTCATGAAAATATTATTCTAAGCATTCTTGAATTTTACTCCACAAAGCAGTATCATGTTGACAATTTGGACGTTGTTAATTCTTGGATAAATTAATTCTTGAACTTGTTTTATTGAATTCTTATATCATTGTCATCATCCTCATGTTTATAAAATGTTGAAAGTCATCTGTGGCCTATAGTGCATAGATGGACTTGGTATGATTATGACCAGGGATTATTCGATATAATCACTACCGTAATGTTACAAATGATGTGGTAAAAGTCCTCATTGGCCCGTAGTGCATTGATGGACAGTTATTGGCATGAGCATGACCATTAATGAATACACAAATATTTTTGGCCCGTAGTGCATGGATAATTGTGGTCGTGATACTAAAGAATATCCTTGGCCGTAGTGTAGGGGTGATTTGATGATGTGGATTATTTTGTTAAGCTGAGTCCCAGCGATAACAGTGTTGAAAAACTGTTTAAATCATAGAAGATAGTAGATTTTATTCTCTACTTGACTCTTTTAATGGATTGCTTGTTCCGCTGCAGTTAAACTTGATGTTCGTTATATTTTATCAGTTTAACACTGTTGAAGGCTAATGATAATTTATTCTGCATTATTTTAGTCATAATATTTCTTACTGGGCTAGTTGAGCTCACCCTTTATTTCACTGTTCTCTTCAAGAAATAAGAATATAGCTGAGACGAGTCGGGGAACGGAGTGATGGACCAGATGATAGTATTAGTAGTCCTCACTATTCTATTAAATAGTGTGACAATAATTGTAATGAGAACTCCTTTTGAGTTTGTATAGTCTCTAGTAGACAATAATTGTATTCAAACTCACAGTTATGTTTTGTCGTATTGTACACGACAGTTGTATTAGTAAGTTGTATTTGTATTCTGTACCATGTATCTGACGACCCAAGATGGGTGATGTATACCTAATTTTGGGGGCGTCACAGTTGGTATCAGAGCTTAGGGATATGATCCCTGGCTAAGATGAAAGAATAGAACTAGGAGGGGAGAGACGGAGAATTCCTTCGCTAGTATGACCTACCTAAGTTTATGTGCATGGTATTTAATTGGTCGGTCAGAATATAAGGATAATATATGACATATTAATTAACTTTTGTTTTACGCCGGACCTAGTTCCATTATTTATTATGCTATTAGAATAAGCTGTCTGTGCGGTCTATCGCATGCATGGTGATTCTTTTGTTATTCCATTGTTTATTATACTCAGTTGGTTAAGTTTTAACTTCTATTCGCCACGAAATTAGTGGAATATCCTTGATAATTACGTTTCATCTAGTATCTTTTTATGAAAATATTCTTCTAAGCATTCTTGAATTTTACTCCACAAAGCAGTATCATGTTAACAATTTGGACGTTGTTAATTCTTGGATAAATTAATTCTTGAACTTGTTTTATTGAATTCTTATATCATTGTCATCATCCTCATGTTTATAAAGTGTTGAAAGTCATCTGTGGCCTGTAGTGCATAGATGGACTTGGTATGATTATGACAAGGGATTATTCGGTATAATCATGACCGTAATGTTACAAATGATGTGGTAAAAGTCATCATTGGCCCGTAGTGCATTGATGGACAGTTGTTGGCATGATCATGACCATTAATGAATACACGAATATCCTTGGCCGTAGTGCAGGGGTGATTCGATGATGTGAATTATTTTATTAAGCTGAGTCCCAGCGATAACAGTGTTGAAACATCTTTTAAATCATAGAAGATAGTAGATTTTATTTTCTACTTGACTCCTTTAATGGATTGCTTGTTCCACTGCAGTTAAACTTGATGTTCGTTATATTTTATCAGTTTAACACTGTTGAAGGCTAATGATAATTTATTCTGCATTATCTTAGTCATAATATTTCTTACTGAGCTAGTTGAGCTCACCCGTTCTTTCACTGTTCTCTTCAGGAAATGAGAATATAGCCGGGACGAGTCGGAAAACGGAGTGATGGACCAGATGATAGTATTAGTAGTCCTCACTATTCTGTTAAATAGTGTGACAATAATTGTAATGAGGACTCCTTTTGAGTTTGTATAGTCTCTAGTAGACAATAATTGTATTCAAACTCACAGTTATGTTTTGTCGTATTGTACACGACAGTTGTATTAGTAAGTTGTATTTGTATTCTGTACCATGTATTTGACGACCCAAGATGGGTGATGTATACCTAATTTTGGGGGCGTCACAACAACATTTATCACCTTTATTATAATTCACAATATTAATCGACCAGGTCGTTCCCAGAAAAGAGGGGGCTTCCTAATAAGGATTTCTTCCTATTGGCGCAATTAGGTGACCAAACCTCTTCTTGACAGAACTTCTAGACATCGTTAATATTGCAAATAATAATAGTAATAACTTTGTCGTCTCAATTATTGATTTAATAATATATAAAATATCGACAATAATTGAATCAAATAACGTGAGATACTATGCATCAATTAATATAGCAATAATTGAACAAAATTGAATGACTTCTCACGTAAGCATTAATAATCAATACCGTGTGCTACTATGCAACCACGCATATTACTGTACTTTTACTATCGAGTAGTTCAACAGTAGCAATGGTAAAACTTTCGTCGTTATTTTCATAAAAATATTTTTATCGTTTTCTCAATCCGACAATAATTCTGTTGTGGGGTCCACCAATGATTGAGCCGTTGTACGAATATTCCCTGTTAAACCGAATATTCCCCGACCAATCGAATATAATATAACAACTTGCATACTTTGCAGAATTTATAAATACTACCCAACAACTAATTCATTCCATAATATTCAAAAATGATAATTATATAAAATTCATCTTTATTCAAAAAGTTGGGATTTTACAACCTCCCCTTCTTAAAGAAATTTCGCCCTCGAAATTAGGGTACGTACCTAGTATATCGAAGAGGTAAGGATACCTTGACTTCATTTCAGATTCTAACTCCCAGGTCATTTCCTAAACCTCGTGGTTTCTCCACAAAATTTTGACTTGAGGTATAACCTTGGAGCGTAGAATATGTTCCTTCTTATCCAAGATTTGAGCAGGAACCTCTTCATACGTTAAATATTTCGCTATTTCGTCCGGTTCTAACTCAATAATGTGGTTCGGGTCTTCCACATATTTACGTAACATGGATATATGAAAAATATTATGAACACGAGACATACTTGGCGATAAAGCGAGTCTATAGACCACAGTTTCTACTCGATCGAGGATTAAAAATGGGCCAATAAATCGAGGATTGAACTTTTCTCACTTTTCAAATCTCGTAACTCCTTTCCACGGAGCAACTCGTAACAACACATGATCTCCTATATCAAATTCCACGTTCTTTCGATGAAGATCAGTGTAAGACCCCAACTTTTATAAATAAAGATGAATTTTTTATAAATATAATTTTTGAATATTATGGAGTTAATTTGATATAATGTTATAGTTGTGGGTAATATTTATAAATTTTGTAAAGTACGCAAGTTGTTATATAATATTCGATTGGTCAGGAAATATTCGTTTTAACAGGAAATATTCGTACAACGGCACAATCATTGGTGGACCCCACAGCGGAATTATTGTCAGATTGAGAAAATGACAAAAATATTTTATTAAAAATAACGGTGGAAGTTTTACCATTGATACTGTTGAACTACTCGGTAGTAAAAGTACAGTAACACGTGTGGTTGCATAGTAGCACACGGTATTGATTATTAATGCTTATGTGAGAAGTCACTCAGTTTGATTCAATTATTATCAGTTAATAATATGAATTATTTAGCGATAATGAAGTTTTGTTTTATCCGTATTATTAACGTAATAAAACAGAAACATCTTTTTATATAAAACAGAATATTTTATTAAAGTTATTCTATAAATAGAGTATATTATATTTTATTTATAAGATTTTTTTTAAATATGGACCGTCAGATTAAAGTAATCAATCTGGACCGTTCATGGATTAGTTACTATGCATTCTATTTTTCTATAAATAGCAGCTCATTCCTTCATTATTTCTTACGAATTCACTGAACTCTAGAGAGAGAAACTATAGAGAGAAACTATAGAGAGAGAGAAGAAAAGTATTCTGCTACTTAACTACTTCCTTATTTCAGTTCTTCTTTAAAACGGTAAGGGGTGTTATACTTTCTTATTCATGAAGAGAACTTTTGTTATTCCATTTCTTATTATTCTGTTGGAATAACCTGTATACGCGGTCTACCCTATACTTGGTGACATTCTTCTATTATTCTGTTGGAACATCTTGTCTGTGTGTTTTACACCGGACCTGGTTCCATTTTTATTATTATTCTGTTGGAACATCCTGTCTGTGTGTTTTACACCAGACCTTGTTCCGTTTTTATTATTTTTCTGTTGGAACATCCTGTCTGTGTGTTTTACACCGGACCTGGTTCCGTTTTTATTATTATTCTGTTGGAACATCCTGTCTATGTGTTTTACACCGGACCTGGTTCCGTCTTGTTATTATTCTGTTGGAACATCCTGTCTGTGTGTTTTACACCGGACCTGGTTCTATTATCTATTATTCTGTCGGAATATCCTGTCTGTGCGTTTACGCCGGACCTGGTTCTATTATTTATTATTCTGTTATAATAACCTGTCTGTGCGGTCTATAGCATGCCGGATGATTTCTTTTGTTATTCCATTCTTTATTATACTCAGTTGGTTAAGTTTTAACTTCTTGAATTTTACTCCACAAAGCAGTATCATGTTGACAATTTAGACATCGTTAATTCTTGGATAAATTAATTCTTGAACTTGTTTTATTGAATTCTTATATCATTGTCATCATCCTCATGTTTATAAAATGTTGAAAGTCATCTGTGGCCTGTAGTGCATAGATGGACTTGGTATGATTATGACCAGGGATTATTCGGTATAATCATGACCGTAATGTTACAAATGATGTGGTAAAAGTCCTCATTGACCCGTAGTGCATTGATGGACAGTTATTTGCATGATCATGACCATTAATGAATACACAAATATTCTTTGCCCGTAGTGCATGGATAATTGTGGTCGTGATACTAAAGAATATCCTTGGCCGTAGTGCAGGGGTGATTTGATGATGTGGATTATTTTGTTAAGCTGAGTCCCAGCGATAACAGTGTTGAAAAACCTTTTAAATCATAGAAGATAGTAGATTTTATTCTCTACTTGACTCTTTTAATGGATTGCTTGTTCCGCTGCAGTTAAACTTGATGTTCGTTATATTTTATCAGTTTAACACTGTTGAAGGCTAATGATAATTTATTCTGCATTATCTTAGTCATAATATTTCTTACTGGGCTAGTTGAGCTCACCCTTTCTTTCACTGTTCTCTTCAAGAAATGAGAATATAGCTGGGACGAGTCGGGGAATGGAGTGATGGACCAGATGATAGTATTAGTAGTCCTCACTATTCTGTTAAATAGTGTGACAATAATTGTAATGAGGACTCCTTTTGAGTTTGTATAGTCTCTAGTAGACAATAATTGTATTCAAACTCACAGTTATGTTTTGTCGTATTGTACACGACAGTTGTATTAGTAAATTGTATTTGTATTCTGTACCATGTATCTGGCGACCCAAGATGGGTGATGTATACCTAATTTTGGGGCGTCACAGTTGGTATCAGAGCTTAGGGATATGATCCCTGGCTAAGATGTGAGAATTAAACTAGGAGGGGAGAGACGGGGAATTCCTTCGCTAGTATGACCTACCTAAGTTTATTTGCATGGTGTTTAATTGGTCGGTCAGAATATAAGGATAATATATGACATATCAATTAACTTTTGTTTTGTTGCAGTATCTGAAAATGGCATCTGAGAATGTTGAGAATAGCAATGGAGCACAGGCGACTGTTGATTCACCACATATCAATAATCGGGATAATGTGCATCAGGAAGGCGACAATCCTCATGCAAACAATAATACTGACCAAATGATGAATGATGAAATGTTCAGAAGCTTTATGCAGTTCATGCAACAGCAGGCGAGAGCGGCTCCTGTTCAAAATGTAGGTGGAAACACTGAAAACTCTCGGACGGTCACCGCTAAACAGTTCAAGGAGCTGGGACCACCGGAGTTTAAGGGAGAGCCAAAACCACTTATAGCGAAAACATGGATAAAGTAGATCACCAAGATATTTGATGTCTTGGGATGCTCTGAGGAGCAAAATGTTCCCTTTGCCGCCTTTATGTTGCGAGGAGAGGTAAATTACTGGTGGGAATCGATTAAGCGTACTCAACCTGCTGCACTGAAGATGTCTTGGAAGAAGTTCCAAGAGCTGTTCAATGACAAATACTTTCCCGAAAGTGTTCGTCACATGAAGGAGGTGGAGTTCATCAAATTAGAGCAGAATAATATGACCGTGTCGCAGTATGAGGCTAAATTTGCTGAGTTATCTCGGTTTGCGTCCCACTTGGTGGATAATGAAGAGCGAATGATGCGAATGTTTTTGCGAGGTTTGAAACCTGAGATACGTCAACATCTTATTTCTCATAAACTATGTTTGTATTCAGATGTTGTGAATAGGGCTCAGTTAATGGAGCGCGATAATGAGTCAACGCAACCAAAAGAGAGCAGTCGGTAAAATGATAATACCAGTGAGAGCAGTCATCGAAGCGGTGACAACAAGCGTGGAGGGAATCAACAGGCCAGAAATGGTAGCCACTTCGGTGGTAATCAGGGCTAAAATAATAAGAATGGTCATTTCAAGAAGAGGAGATTCAACAATGATAGAAAGACGTCAGCACCAGCACCCGTTGTTAAGGAAGGAGAATGACCACCTATCATATATTTCAAATGCGGAGGGGAGGGGAACGTTAGTCCAAACTGCGCGATGCCTTCTAAAGCATGTTATAATTGTGGAAGAGAAGGTCATTTAGCTCGATTTTGTCGTTTACCAAAAACAAGTTCAGCTAGGATAGAGACACCAAAGGCCGTCCCAGAAAAGTCAAAACCGGTAGTGCAAGGGAGAGTGTTTGTTGTGATCTCCCAGAAAGCAGGAAAACCGAATGAGGTCATCACGGGTAAACTTATCATAAACTCTAACGAAGTCTATACTTTATTTGATACCGGTTCTACCCATTCTTTTATTTCTCCTACTTGCGATCATCGATTAAATTTGACTCCAGAGAAATTAGACTTTAACTTATCTGTTGAAACTCCATTGGGGGAAACCTTCATTACATCCACGGTTTATAAATCTTATTTGGTTCAGGTTGGTACCCACACATTACCTGTCGATCTTATTTCATTAAAAATACTTGCATTTGACGTGATTCTAGGGATTGATTGGTTAACTACTCATCATGTAAAAATTAATTATTTTTGTAAGGTTGTTAGCTTTCATATTCCTAATCGACCTATTATGCGAATTTAAGCAACCAAACCATTAAAATCAATCGCTGTCAACTCAAACCATAAAGCTATTCATTTATTGAAAAACGGATGTCAAGCTTTCTTAGCTCATGTCACGGATCTAAACAAAAATACGTCAGTTTTGAATGATATTTCTATTGTTAATAAATTTCCTGACGTATTCCCTGAAGAACTTCCTGGCCTACCCCTAGAGCGTGAAATTTAATTTTGTATCGACCTTGAACCCGGTACAAAACCCATTTCCAAAGCCCCATATCGAATGACTCCTATTGAACTTCAGGAGTTAAAGATCTAACTGCAGGAATTGTTAGACATTGGCTTTATTCGTCCTAGTACTTCTTCTTGGGGTGCTCCTGTTCTATTCGTGAAGAAGAAAGATGGAAGTATGCGACTTTGTATTGATTATCGGGAGTTGAATCATGTCACCATCAAAAACAGGTACCCATTGCCACGTATTGATGACCTGTTTGACCAATTGCAAGGAGCACAATTCTTTTCAAAGATCGATTTTCGTTCTGGATATTATCAGCTGAAGGTTAGAACTGAGGATATTCCAAAGACGGCTTTCAGAACTCGGTACGGGCATTATGAATTCCTAGTCATGTCCTTTGGATTGACTAATGCTCCTGCTGCCTTCATGGATATAATGAACCGGGTATTCAAGGAATATTTGGATCACTTTGTGGTCGTCTTTATTGATGGCATCCTTGTTTATTCCAAAAGCCGTGAAGATCATGAGCAACACTTGAGGCTGGTACTCCAAAAGCTTCGTGAATACAAGCTTTATGCCAAGTTGAAGAAATACGAGTTCTGACTGGAGGAGGTAGCATTCCTTGGGCACGTAGTATCAAGTCGTGGAATATCTGTTAACCCGACAAAGATTGAAGCTATTCAAAGCTGGGAGCAACCTAAATCGGTGACCGAAGTACGTAGCTTTCTTGGTTTAGCTGGTTATTATCGGAGATTCGTGGAAGGATTTTCTCGAATCGCTACTCCATTAACTCAGCTGACTCGAAAAGATACAAAGTTCGGTTGGAGCGAAGAATGTGAGAAGAGTTTTCGAGAACTCAATAGGAGACTCATTTCAGCTTCTGTTCTAACAATACCATCTGGCTCGGAGGGATTTATCATCTACAGTTGGCAGCTGTTGGCAGCTGCCAACTGTAGATGATCCTACTCATGATCTAGAGTTGGCAGCTGTTGTCCTTGCACTTAAAATTTAGAGGCATTACTTGTATGGGGAGAAGGTGGAGATCTTTACGGATCATAAAAGCCTCAAATATTTCTTCACTCAAAAGGAACTCAACATGCAACAACGACGTTGGCTTGAACTGTTGAAAGATTATGATCATACCATTCAATACCACCCTGAAAAAGCGAACGTGGTAGCTGACGCATTGAGTAAAAGATCATATGCAAGTACGAGTGCGATATTGTCAACACAAAAGCCCATTTTGTGTGACTTGCAAAGGATGGAGATAGAGTTAAAGACTCCAGGGACCCATGTGATGATGGCGAATATACGAGTAGAACCAACTTTAATCGATAAAGTTAAAGCTGCTCAAGCTACAGACCTGGAGCTGATGCGTATGAGGAAGAAAGTGCAAGAAGGTGCTATGCCGGAAGTAAGAATCGATGAAGAAGGAATACTTCGAGTCAACTCCAGACTTTGTGTTCCTAACAACCCTGATTTAAAGTATGAAATCATGATGGAGGCGCACAACACACCGTTTGCAATCCATCCTGGGAGTACCAAAATGTATCATGATCTTCGTCATACATTTTAGTGGAGCAATATGAAGAGAGAGATAGCGCTGTTTATCTCAAGGTGTCTAACTTGTCAACGAGTTAAAGCGGAGCATCAAGTACCAAAAGGTCCATTACAACCACTTGAAATTCTTGAATGGAAGTGGGAGCACATTACCATGGATTTCGTTACCGGTCTTCCTAAGGTTTCTCAAGGTATAGATGCGATTTGGGTCATTGTTAATAGATTGACCAAGTCTGCTCATTTCTTACCGATGCGAGAAACTTATACACTTGAACGTCTTGCTCGTATGAACATAAACGAGATTGTAAGACTGCATGGTATGCCAGTATCCATAGTTTCTGATCGAGACCCAAGATTCACTTCACGATTTTGGGTTAGTTTACAAAAAGCTATGGGCACGGATTTACGATTTAGTTCGGCATATCATCCTCAGACAGACGGACAATCAGAGAGGACTATTCAAACTCTAGAAGATTTATTAAGACTCTGTGTCCTTGACTTCAAGGGAAGTTGGGACAAGTTCTTACCATTGGTGGAGTTTTCCTACAACAACAGCTATCAAGCAAGTATTGGCATGGCTCCATTCGAAACATTGTATGGAAGAAAATGTCGTTCTCCAGTATGTTGGGATGAGGTAGGTGAAGCAACATTGTTGGGACCGGAGTTGGTACGTATAACTACAGAAAAGATTCAAGCGATCCGACAACGTATAAAAACCTCACAAGATCGACAAAAGAGTTATGCTGATCTTCATCGAAAGGACGTGGAATTTGATATAGGAGATCATGTGTTCTTACGTGTTGCTCCATGGAAAGGAGTTACGAGATTTGGAAAGTGAGGAAAGCTCAATCCTCGATTCATCGATCTATTTTTAATCCTCGATCGAGTTGGAACTGTGGCTTATAGACTCGCTTTACCGCCAAGTATGTCTTGTGTTCATAACGTTTTTCACATATCCATGTTACGTAAATATGTGGAAGACCCGAACCACATTATTGAGTTAGAACCGGACGAAATAGCAGAGGATTTGACGTATGAAGAAGTTCTTGTTCAAATCTTGGATAAGAAGGAACATATTCTACGCTCCAAGGTTATACCTCAAGTCAAAGTTTTGTGGAGAAATCACGATGTTGAGGAAATGACTTGGGAGTTAGAATCTGAAATGAAGTCAAGGTATCCTTACCTCTTCGACATACCAGGTACGTACCCTAATTTCGAGGGCGAAATTTCATAAGAAGGGGAGGTTGTAAGACCCCAACTTTTATAAATAAAGATGAATTTTCTATAAATATCATTTTTGAATATTATGGAGTTAATTTGATATAATGTTATAGTTGTGGATAATATTTATAAATTTTACAAAGTACGCAAGTTGTTATATAATATTCGATTGGTCGAGAAATATTCGTTTTAATAGGGAATATTCGTACAACGGTACAATCATTGGTGGACCCCACAACAGAATTATTGTCGGATTGAGAAAACGATAAAAATATTTTATTAAAAATAACGGCGGAAGTTTTACCATGATACTGTTGAACTACTTGGAAGTACAGTAACACGTGTGGTTGCATAGTAGCACACGATATTGATTATTAATGCTTATGTGAGAAGTCACTCAGTTTGATTCAATTATTGTCAGTTAATAATATGAATTATTTAGCAATAATAAAGTTTTGTTTTATTCGTATTATTAACGTAATAAAACAGAAACATCTTTTTATATAAAACATAATACTTTATTAAAGTTATTCTATAAATAGAATATATTATATTTTATTTAAAAGATTTTTCTTTAAATATGGACCGTCAGATTAAAGTAATCAATCTGGACCGTTCATAGATTAGTTACTATGCATTCCATTTTTCTATAAATAGCAGCTCATTCCTTCATTATTTCTTACGAATTCACTGAACTCTAGAGAGAAACTATAGAGAGAGAGAGAAGAAAAGTATTCTGCTACTTAACTACTTCCTTATTTCAGTTCTTCTTTAAAACGGTAAGGGGTGTTATTTTTTATTATTCATGAAGAGAACTTTTATTATTCCATTTCTTATTATTCTGTTGGAATAACCTGCATACGCAGTCTACCCTATACTTGGTGACATTCTTCTATTATTCTGTTGGAACATCCTGTCTGTGTGTTTTACATCGGATCTGGTTCCGTTTTTATTATTATTCTGTTGGAACATCCTGTCTGTGTCTTTTACACCGGACCTGGTTCTGTTTTTATTATTATTCTGTTGGAACATTCTGTCTGTGTCTTTTACACCAGACCTGGTTCCGTTTTTATTATTATTCTGTTGGAACATCCTGTCTGTGTGTTTTACACCGGACCTGGTTCCTTCTTGTTATTATTCTGTTGGAACATCCTGTCTGTGTGTTTTACACCGGACCTGGTTCCATTATTTATTATTCTGTCGGAATATCTTGTCTGTGCATTTACGCCGGACCTGGTTCCATTATTTATTATTCTGTTAGAATAACCTGTCTGTGCGGTCTATCGCATGCCGGGTGATTTCTTTTGTTATTTCATTCTTTATTATACTCAGTTGGTTAAGTTTTAACTTCTATACTCCATGAAATTAGTGGAATATCCTTGATAATTGCGTTTCATTCAGTATCTTTTCATGAAAATATTATTCTAAGCATTCTTGAATTTTACTCCACAAAGCAGTATCATGTTGACAATTTGGACGTTGTTAATTCTTGGATAAATTAATTCTTGAACTTGTTTTATTGAATTCTTATATCATTGTCATCATCCTCATGTTTATAAAATGTTAAAAGCCATCTGTGTTCTGTAGTGCATAGATGGACTTGGTATGATTATGACCAGGGATTATTCGGTATAATCATGACCGTAATGTTACAAATGATGTGGTAAAAGTCCTCATTGGCCCGTAGTGCATTGATGGACAGTTGTTGGCATGATCATGACCATTAATGAATACACAAATATTCTTGGCCCGTAGTGCATGGATAACTGTGGTCGTGATACTAAAGAATATCCTTGGCCGTAGTGCAGGGGTGATTTGATGATGTGGATTATTTTGTTAAGCTGAGTCTCAGCGATAACAGTGTTGAAAAACCTTTTAAATCATAGAAGATTGTAGATTTTATTCTCTACTTGACTCTTTTAATGGATTGTTTGTTCCGCTGCAGTTAAACTTGATGTTCGTTATATTTTATCAGTTTAATACTGTTGAAGGCTAATGATAATTTATTCTGCATTATCTTAGTCATAATATTTCTTACTGGGCTAGTTGAGCTCACCCTTTCTTTCACTGTTCTCTTCAGGAAATGAGAATATAGCTGGGACGAGTCGGGGAACGGAGTGATGGATCAGATGATAGTATTAGTAGTCCTCACTATTCTGTTAAATAGTGTGACAATAATTGTAATAAGGACTCCTTTTGAGTTTGTATAGTCTCTAGTAGACAATAATTGTATTCAAACTCACAGTTATATTTTGTCGTATTGTACACGACAGTTGTATTAGTAAGTTGTATTTGTATTCTGTACCATGTATCAGACGACCCAAGATGGGTGATGTATACCTAATTTTGGGGACGTCACAATCAGCATAACTCTTTTGTCGATCTTGTGAGGTTTTTATACGTTGCCGGATCGTTTGAATCTTTTTCGTAGTCATACGTACCAACTCTGGTCCCAACAACGTTGCTTCACCCACCTCATCCCAGCATACTGGAGAACGACACTTTCTTCCATACAACGCCTCGAATGGAGCCATGCCTATGCTTGCTTGATAACTGTTGTTGTAGGAAAATTCCACCAACGGTAAGAACTTGTCCCAATTTCCCTTGAAGTCAAGGACACAAAGTCTTAATAAATCTTTCAGAGTTTAAATAGTCCTCTCTGATTGTTCGTCCGTCTGAGGATGATATGCCGAACTAAATCGTAAATCAGTGCCCATAGCTTTTTGTAAACTAACCCAAAATCCTGAAGTGAATATTGGGTCTTGATCAGAAACTATGGATACTGGCATACCATGCAGTCTTACAATTTCGTTTATATACATACGAGCAAGACGTTCAAGTGTATAAGTTTCTCGTATCGGTAAAAAATGAGCAGACTTGGTCAATCTATCAACAATGACCCAAATCGCATCTATACCTTGGAAAACCTTAGGAAGACCGGTAACAAAATTCATGGTAATGTGCTCCCACTTCCACTCTGGAATTTCAAGTGGTTGCAATGGACCTTTTGGTACTTGATGCTCTGCCTTAACTCGTTAACAAGTTAGACACCTTGAGATAAACAGCGCTATCTCTCTCTTCATATTGCTCCACCAAAATGTATGACGAATATCATGATATATTTTGGTACTTCCAGGATGGATTGCAAACGGTGTGTTGTGTGCCTCCATCATGATTTTATACTTTAATTCAGGGTCTTTAGGAACACAAAGTCTGGAGTTGACTCGAAGTATTCCTTCGTCATCGATTCTTGCTTCCGGCATAACACCTTCTTGCACTTTCTTCCTCATACGCATCAGCTCCAAGTCTGCAGCTTGAGCAACTTTAACTTTATCAATTAAAGTCGGTTCTACTCGTATATTCACCATCATCACATGGGTCCCTGGAGTCTTGAACTCTATCTCCATCCTTTGCAAGTCACACAAAATGGGCCTTTGCGTTGACAATATCGCACTCGTACTTGCATATGATCTTCTACTCAATGCATCAGCTACCACATTCGCTTTTTCAGGATGGTATTGAATGGTATGATTATAATCTTTCAACAGTTCCAGCCAACGTCGTTGTCGCATGTTGAGTTCCTTTTGAGTGAAGTAATATTTGAGGCTTTTATGATCCGTAAAGATCTCCACTTTCTCCCCATACAAGTAATGCCTCCAAATTTTAAGTGCGAAGACAACAGCTGCCAACTCTAGATCATGAGTAGGATAATTTCTCTCTTATTCTTTGAGTTGTCTTGAGGCATAGGCTATGACTTTCCCATGTTGCCTGAGAACACATCCCAATGCTTTGCCTGAAGCATCACTGTAGATGACAAATCCCTCCGAGCCAGATGGTATTGTCAGAACAGGTGCTGAAATGAGTCTCCTCTTGAGTTCTTAAAAACTCTTCTCACATTCTTCGCTCCAACTGAACTTTATATCTTTCCGAGTCAGCTGAGTTAATGGAGTAGCGATTCGAGAAAATTCTTCCACGAATCTCCGATAATAACCAGCTAAACCGAGAAAGCTACGTACTTCGATCACTGATTTAGGTTGCTCCTAGCTTTGAATTGCTTCAATCTTTGTCGGGTCAATAGATATTCCATGAATTGATACTACGTGCCTAAGGAATGCTACTTCCTCAAGACAGAATTCACATTTCTTCAACTTGGCGTAAAGCTTGTATTTACGAAGCTTTTGGAGTGTCAGCCTCAAGTGTTGCTCATGATCTTCACGGCTTTTGGAATAAATAAGGATGTCATCAATAAAGACGACCACAAAGTGATCCAAATATTCCTTGAATACTCGGTTCATCATATACATGAAGGCAGCAGGAGCATTAGTCAATCCAAAAGACATGACTAAGAATTCATAATGCCCGTACCGAGTTCTGAAGGCAGTCTTCGGAATATCCTCAGTTCTAACCTTCAGCTGATGATATCCAAAACGAAGATCGATTTTTGAAAAGAATTGTGCTCCTTGCAACTGGTCAAACAGGTCATCAATACGTGGAAATGGGTACCTATTTTTGATGGTGACATGATTCAACTCCCGATAATCAATACAAAGTCGCATACTCCCATCTTTCTTCTTCACGAATAGAACAGGAGCACCCCAAGGAGAAGTACTAGGACGAATAAAGCCAATGTCTAACAATTCCTGCAGTTGGGTCTTTAACTCCTGAAGTTTAATAGGAGCCATTCGATATGGGGCTTTGAAAATGGGTTTTGTACCGGGTTCAAGGTCGATACAAAATTCAATTTCAAGCTTTGGGGTAGGCCAGGAAGTTCTTTAGAAAATACGTCAGGAAATTCATTAACAATAGAAATATCATTCAAAACTGAAGTATTTTTGTTTAGATCCGTGACATGAGCTAAGAAAGCTTGCCATCCATTTTTCAATAAACGAATAGCTTTATGGCTTGAGATGACAGTGATTGATTTTAATAGTTTGGTTATTTGAATTCGCATAATAGGTTGATTAGGAATATGAAAGCTAACAACCTTACGAAAATAATCACTTTTTGCATGATGAGTAGTTAACCAATCAGTCCCTAGAATTACATCAAATGCAAGTATTTTCAATGAAATAAGATCGATAGGTAATGTGAGGGTACCGATTTGAACCAAACAAGACTTATAAACAGTGGATGTAATGAAGGTTTCTCCCAACGGAGTTTCCACAGATAAGTCAAAGTCTAATTTCTCCGGAGTCAAATTTAATCGTTGAGCGCAAATAGGAGAAACAAAAGAATGGGTAGAACCGGTATCAAATAAGGTATAGACTTCGCTAAAGTTTATGATAAGCTTACCCGTGATGACCTCGTTCGGGTTCTTTACTTTCTGGGAGGTCACAACAAACTCTCTCCCTTGCACTACTGGTTTTGACTTTTCTGGGACGTCCTTTGGTGCCTCCATCCTAGCTGAAATTGTCTTCGGTGAACGACAAAATCGGGCTAGGTGACCTTCTCTTCCACAATTATAACATGCTTTGGACGGCATCGCGCAGTTTGGACTGATGTGTCCTTCCCCTCCGCAATTGAGGCATATGATAGGTGGTCGTTCTCCTTCCTTAACCACGGGTGCTGGTGCTGACGTCTTTCCATCATTGTTGAATCTCCTCTTCTTGAAATGTTCATTCTTATTGTTTTGGCCATGATTACCACCGAAGTGGTTACCATTTCTGGCCTGCTGATTCGCTCAACGCTTGTTGTCACCGCTTCGATGACTGCTTTCACTGGTATTATCATTTTGCCGGTTGCTCTCTTTTGGTTGCGTTGACTCGTTATCACGCTCCACTAACTGAGCCCTATTTACAACATCTGAATACAAACACAGTTTATGAGAAATAAGATGTTGACGTATCTCAGCTTCAAAAATCTTAAAAACATTCACGTCATTCTCTCTTCATTATCCACCAAGTGGGACGCAAACCGGGACAGCTCGGCAAACTTAGCTTCGTACTGCGACACGGTCATATTATTCTGCTCTAACTTGATGAACTCTATCTCCTTCATGTGACGAATACTTTCGGGAGAGTACTTATCATTGAACAGTTCTTGGAACTTCTCCCTAGACATCTTCAGTGCAGCAGATTGAGTACGCTTTACCGATTCCCACCAGTAATCTGCCTCTCCTCGCAACATAAAGGTGGCAAAGGGAACCTTTTGCTCCTCGGCGCATCCCAAGACATCAAATATCTTGGTGATCTGCTTTATCCACGTTTTCGCCTTAAGTGATTTTGGTTCTCCAATAAACTCCGGTGGTCCTAGCTCCTTGAACTGTTTAGCGGTGACCGTCCAAGAGTTTTCAGTGTTTTTACCTATATTTTGGACAGAAGCCGCTCTTGCCTGTTGTTGCATGAATTACATAAAGCCTCTGAACATTCTATCATTCATCATTTGGTCAGTGTTGTTGTTTGTATGAGGATTATCGCCTTCCTGATGCACATTATCCTGATTATTGATATGTGGTGAATCAACGGTCGCCTGTGCTCCATTGATAATCTCAACATTCTCGGATGTCATTTTCAAATACTGCCACAAAACAAGAGTTAAATAACACATCACATATTATCCTTATACTCTAACCGACCAATTAAATATCAAATAAACTTAGGTAGGTCATACTAGCGAAAGAATTCTTCATCTCCCCCCTCCTAGTTCTTGTCTCACATCTTAGCCAAGGATCATATCCTTAAGCTCTGATACCAACTGTGACGCCCCCAAAATAGGTATACATCACCTATTCTGAGTCACCAAATACATGGTACAAAATTCAAATACAACTCAATTATACAACAGTCGTGTAAAATACGACTAAACATATGCTGTGAGTTTTAATACAAATATTGTCAGATAGACAATATACAAACTCAATGGGGTCCTCATTACATTTATTATCACACTATTATATAGAATAGTGAGGACTACTAATGCTATCATCTGGTCCATCACTCCGTTCTCCGACTCGTCCCAACTATATTCTCATTTCCTGAAGAGAACAATAAAAGAAAGGGTGAGCTCAACTAGCCCAGTAAGAAATATTATGACTAAAATAATGCAGAATAAATTATCATTAGCCTTAAACAGTGTTAAACTGATACAATATAACAAATATCAAGTTTAACTACAGCGGAACAAGCAATCCATTAGAAGAGTCAAGTAGAGAATAAAATCTACTATCTCCTATGATTTAAAAGATTTTTCATGACTTTTATCGCTGGGACTCAGCTTAATAAATAATTCACATCATCGAATCACCCTTGCACTACGGCCAAGAATATTCTTTAGTATCACGACCACAAATTTCCTTGCACTACGGGCCAAGAATATTTATGTATTCATTAATGGTCATGATCATGTCAACCACTGTCCATCAATGCACTACGGGCCAATGAGGACTTTTACCACATCATTTATAACATTACGGTCATGATTATACCGAATAATCCCTGATCATAATCATACCAAGTCCATCTATGCACTACAGGCCACATATGACTTTCAACAGAATATAAGCATGAGGATGATGACAATGATATAAGACTTCAATAAAACAAGTTCAAGAATTAATTTATCCAGGAATCAATAACGTCCAAATTGTCAACATGATACTGCTTTGTGGAGTAAAATTTAAGAATGCTTGGAAGAATATTTCCATGAAAAGATACTGGATGAAGCGCAAATATCAAGGATATTCCACTAATTTCATGGAGTATAAAAGTCAAAACTTTAACCAACTGAATATAATAAAGAATGGAATAACAAAAGAAATCACCATGCATGCGATAGACCGCACAGACAGGTTATTCCAACAGAAAAATAAATAATAGAACCAGGTCATGCGTAAACGCACCGACATGATATTCCGACAGAATAATAAATAATGGAACCAGGTCCGGCGTAAACGCACAGACATGATATTCTGACAGAATAATAAATAATGGAACCAGGTCCGGCGTAAATGCACAGACAGGATATTCTGACAGAATAATGAATAATGGAACCAGGTCCGGCGTAAAACGCACAGACAGGATATTCCAACAGAATAATAAAGACAGAATAATAAAAGAATGTCACCAAATATAGGGTAGTCCGCGTATACAGGTTATTCCAACAGAATAATAAGAAGTAGAATAACGGAAGTTTTCTTCATGAATATAAAAGAATAATATCCCTTACCGTAACAGAAACTGGATATAGGAAAAGAAAGTTAGCAGACTTCTCTCTTCTTTCTCTCTATAATTTTCTCTCTCTAGAGTTTCAGTGAATTCGTAAAAATAATGAAGGAATGAACTTCTATTTATAGAAGAATGGACTGCATAGTAACTAATTCATGAACGGTCCAGATTGATTTACTTTTAATCGGACGGTCCATATTTAAAGCCAAATTTTTTATATAAAAAATATTATATATATAAACTATATATATATATATATATATATATATATATATATATGATAACAATTGAATTCTCTCCCGTATAAACCAAATTTCCCACCCCCACCCCCACCCCCACCCAAGTTGACAACTTTTGAAAAAACCTCCCAACAATTCAATTTTCAACATCGTGGGCCCCACATGTTCCCCTTCCCCCAACATGTCATAATCACAGGGGTCCCATTATATTTAAATAACTTTCTACCAATTATTTTGAAAAATGAGAAAAAGGGGGAGTCCATATAATAATCAAAATTTACACAAATATCTCATAAAAATCACTTTAATAATTTTAACAACATTTATCACCTTTATTATAATTCACAATATTAATCGACCAGGTCGTTCTCAAGAAAGAGGGGGCTTTCAAATAAAGATTTCTCCCTATTGGCGCGCAATTAGGTGACCAAACCTCTCCTTGACAAAACTTCTAGACATCGTTAATATTGCAAATAATAATATTAATATCTTTGTCGTCTCAATTATTGATTTAATAATATATAAAATTTCGACAATAATTGAATCAACTAACGTGAGATACTATGCATCAATTACTATAGCAATAATTGAACAAAACTGAATGACTTCTCACGTAAGCATTAATAATCAATACTGTGTGCTACTATGCAACCACGCGTATTACTGTACTTTTACTACCGAGTAGTTCAACAGTATCAACGGTAAAACATCCGCCGTTATTTTCATAAAAATATTTTTGTCGTTTTCTCAATCCGACAATAATTCTGTTGTGAGGTCCACCAATGATTGAGCCGTTGTACGAATATTCCCAGCTAAACCGAATATTCCCCGACCAATCGAATATAATATAACAACTTGCATACTTTGCAGAATTTATAAATACTACCCAACAACTAATTCATTCCATAATATTCACAAATGATAATTATATAAAAGTCATCTTTATTCAAAAAATTGGGGTCTTACACACACACACACACACACACACACACACACACACACACACACACACACACATATATATATATATATATATATATATATATATATATCAACCACTAAAACACATCTTTAATTTTATTGCACTCCTTTCATTTCAAAATATAAAGTCATTATTGGCAAGTTAATTGGGACATTAATTTTTAAACTTAAAACTCATATAAGCTCATTTAGTTTTAATGTTGTGAACTATAACTAAAAAGTTTTACAAATCATAAAATTTGTTATTTTATAATATAAATGAATCATATTAATTCTAAGTTTGAACATGCTAATTAACATATATATATATATATATATATATATATATATATATGGAGAATTTCTAAAGCGAACCTTAAAAAGCGAACTAAAGACGAACCGTCGTCTTTGGTGTCTATGGCGACGGTTCGACCCGTCGCCAAAGACTACATGGCTATGGCGACGGATCGAACCGTCGCAATAGACACCAAAGACGACGGTTCGTCTTTAGTTCGCTCTTTAAGGTTCGCTTTAGAGACGGACCGTGTATATATATATATATATATATATATATATATATATATATATATATATAGTTTTGATCTAAAGTTAAGAGGATTTGAATAATAAGCGAGAAATATAATTAAGCATGCGTGGCGTGGCGTGATATAGAACAAAACATTCATGGAATGAGCATATAGGCCTTCTACAAGAGTCCAAAAAAACACACAGAATTTAATTATTTTTGAATTGATATAAATTGAAAAAAGGCAATAAAGCGAAGATCTAACAAAAATAAGACCATAATCATCATAAAAAATATAAATTAAAGTTGATTTATATATATATTTCTTGGTGGATATATGGTAGGATTTAGTCAGAGATATGTTTGAATTTGCAGTAATTGAAGGAATTATATCATCCTGGAAAGAAGAGGTCTGAAGGGAGAGCAGTACCACCTTACATGGTTTGTAGCTTATGCAAAAACTGACTGATCGAGGCAGGCATAATATATATACAGCTTTGCCTATTTCAACTTTTTTTGGTAAAAAAATAATATTTTCACATAATTTTGATATTTTTACATAAAAAATATTGTTATTGATAATAAAATATGATTAAATTATATATATATATATATATATATATATATATATATATATGCCGAGTCAATTTCTTTCCAACTTTTTTACCAATCCTGCAGGTTATATATCACCTTCAAGAGGGACTTTATTGCAGATTTTTTTAAACAAAACATCCTTTTTGGGTTTCCAACCTGCAAGTCTAATTGATATATTCACCTATGCCTATATTTTATCATTACTTTATTATTTCAACTCACATAATAATGAAAACGTGTATCTTAATTTAGAGATAACTTGTGTTACGTACCAACCGTACGTGATATATATTTTTCCCTTTTGAATCTGTCGCCTGTAATAATTTGGACAATCGCAAAACAGTTCTTTCACGTACGATTCGTTGACTAATCCTACATTTTAATATAATACTTAATGAAATTATAAAAAATAAAAAACACGTATTTTGATTCACTTTAATTTTCAGTCACATTTCTAATCTTCTTTTCTTTTCATTTAAATAATAAAACTCAAAAGGGCCAAGCAAAGTGTAAAGCTTAATTTTCTCACTAATATATATAAGTCCAAATTAAGATAATTACTTGAGAATTAAAATGCTAGGTGAAATACTTGGAAGATGAATTGACACTGGCACCTAGCTTAATTCCTCACATATTTATGCCGCTGAAAGTGGCTTTATGGTTTAAATAATTTCCTTCAAATTAATGTTTTAAGGCACATTTTTCAACAAATTAAAAAATTGTTTTCATTCAAAAATTAACCAAGAGAAATTAAAAGCATTGAACCAATAGGTGCATATAATATTTGTCTTTGTTCAGTACTCATCAACTAATTAAGTAGAGACTTTGGAAAATTTTCATAAGTTCCAACTATGTTTTCAAAGTCAAGAATTTCTCAATCTTTCTAATTAACTTCCAATATCACTCGTTCGGGTGCAGATAGTGTTGGATTATATCTTTTGTGATTTTAATAATGATAATATATTTGGATTTGTGTAATGGTCTTATTTGATTTATTTGGGCTACATATTAATTATATAATAGTTTGCATGAATTATTGCATGGGTTGATTTCATAATCACTTTATATGGCATAAAAGTTTACTGCAGGATGGAGAAAGACTAAATCAGGTTAGGTTATATCTTTCCAAAATATATATATGTTGTCTGTTATATATATATATATATATATATATATATATATATATATATATATATATATATGGTACCACGTGCTTTAGTTTTTATGGAACCTAATATAACTAGGAATCTCATATTTTTGAATTGCTGGGTTATATATATGTTATCTGTTCGGTTACCAATTTGTATTTGGCTTAGAGATTTTTTAGGAATTGATTTTATTAAGTATTCTTATTCAATGATGGTGCATTTATTTTTTTAAGGATACTTGCTAAGAGTAGTTGTTTTCATGATAACAGATTTGGACTCTATTAGCTATATTTTGAATATTCATTAACTCTATCTATTTTGGACTCTATCTTATATCTTATCTGTTAGTGTTTGCTGAAGGTTGAGATGTTTTTTAGCTAACAGATATCTCTTATTTCAATTAAAAAGTACTAGCCATTGCTTGGATGGATTGGAACGTTACTTTATTATAGCTGTTGCTCTACTCTCCTTTATATATACTGTTTGCTCGGCTTATTGAAGAACAAGACTGAAAAACAAAAACTCATCAAGAAAGCTAATCTGAGATACATACAAATCACTACATCACTTTTTTAGTTTCAGTTTACAGTGTAGTTCTTATATTCCTTATTTCAATATCTATTGTAAACATAGTACACGTCTAGGTTGGCTTGGGAATTTTATTTTAGTAATATTCAGTTTGTTCAACGAAGCTATCAAAGTCTCAGAGGTGAGAGGTATTGCAGAGGTGCAAAGGGGGCAGAGGTGTCCAATCGATCGTCGTTGTAACAGGGAGTTCTATTTACTTTATAATTGCTGAGTATTATTTTAATAAAGTGAGTCTCAAATCCTAGTTGGGATTGGACGTGGATTAGGCTAGTAGACTAGAGGATAGGGGCTGAACCACGTAATCTTGGTGTGATTTACTGTTCTTTTGTTTCTATTTTTAGTTTTAATATCCTGCAGAATTTGGTTTAAGTCAGAAAATTTTGTACTAATACGGACAGGTATTAGCTGTCCGTTTATAACAAACGAAGAACATAACTAATACGGACAGGGTTAGACTGTCCGATTATAGTTTGCTATAGTAAACTTTAAAAATTGACCACTGTATTTTATTTTTGAGTATTTACACCTATTCACCCCCCTCTAGGTGTGCTTAATTACATAATTATATTTGGTATCAAAGCAAAGCTCTATTAATATTGATCTTTGCAGGTCGTAGGGAAAGATCCTATGTCACACCTTTATTTTCAAGAAGGTCAATCTACAAGTCGACCACCTCTGTTGCTCGGAAGCGAGAACTTCAACTTTTTAAAATTCAGAATGAAGATTTATCTCAAGAGAGACCCATGACAATGGTGGGTAGTTGAAAATGGACCTGTTATTCCTAGATATGATAATGGTAGACTCAAGACTCTCATGGACATGGATGAAAATGAAAGCTTCATGTTTTCTTACAACTCAAGAGCCATGAACACATTGCTAACACTACTAGAAATTCGACATATAGCGACGAGCTATAGCGACGGTCAACACGGAACCGTCGCTAAAGGATATCTATAGCGACGATCGACACAGAACCGTCGGTATAGAGATTTTTTTAATAAAAAATCCTCCCATTTTCCCCCAAATTATTTAAGTATCTTGCTCCAATTTTTTCCCCAAATTATCTTCATTCGTCATTTCTCTCATTCGTATTTCTCCCATAAAAAATGTATTATAATGCCTTTCCTTCTCATCTCCACACTCTCTCTCTTCTTTTTTCTCTCTCTTATCCTAACCCACCAGCCCAAATCCGACTCTTCTTCAGCACAGTCAACTTCTTCTTTATTTCCCAATTCCAAGTCCACCGATTTAGATTCCGGTACCGAAGCTGGTCTCCCGAAGCTGCCTCGATTTTCGTACTTGATTGTGGGTACTGAAGGTGATGGATTGCGCTTTCCTATAAGCCGAATCTGGTTACCTATAAGGGTCCTACGATGATTGCATGTACGCTTCATGCTGTTGCGGTATTGTTAAATCATACTAAAGATTAGGACTGGTTTATTAATCTTAGTGCTTCGAATTATCCTCTCATGCCCCAAGATGGTTAGATGTTTTTCATGCACTAGTTTTGGTGTTTAATTGATGGTTCATGGTTGAATATTTAGAATTTGGTATATATTTGGTTTTTGAATAAATATGTTTGGTATGTTCCTATTAAAGTATAGATGTGTTTTAAAATTGTTAGTTTATCTTGCAATTGCATATAATTGAGTTAAGGGTTTCATATACTGCCTGCCCTGAGACTGGGTTTCAGCCTGTTGGATCAATAATCTGTTTGGCTATAATTTCTATTCCAACTATGACTATAAGCGTTAGTCTTTTCTGTACTTAATTCTTTTGTCATTTCACCCAGGTTTTGTTAGTCTTATAATTATGCAGGCCATTAGTAGATTAATTACTTCCATGGATTTACTGTCCAAATTAATTTTGAAAGAGATACCCGGAACCTTGTCTTCACTCAGGCTTTCCAGCCTTGAGATTAAAGACTTAACCCAAAAACTTAGCAATCTCAGGTTGGTATTTCCATTTCCACCATATATAGCTTTCTTAATAAAATTCATTCTATTTTCACACATGAATTTGAAAATAATACTACACACAGCCACTAGCCAGCAATGATTGATACTATTGCTTGTTTTATAATAAAACCCCGAGCATGTATCTGTAGTATCTTGATCGGCTGAATGCTGGACCAAGGCTCATTCTACTGTCTAAAAAGCACGAGTAAACTTGGTCCACATCTAGGTCATCTATCTAACAGGACGACAAATTATTGTCACTTTTACAAGAAAAGGTAAGAAGACTTTATATACAAATCAATCCAAACCACATGTTCATATTCCTGTTGGTTCACAAAACATTTAGAAAGCTACGATTTTTATCACCATGATAGTGAAACAGGAAGCTAGATATTTACATTTAGATGTGTTTTAAAACATTTAGATGTGTTTTAAAATTGTTAGATATTTACATGCATGTGCAGTTTCTCATTTGGCAATTTTATGTGATGATGGGTTGTTTACATTATAGAGTAACGATGTACCTTAAGCTTTGAATATTTTTAGATATTTTTTTCAGTCTATCCTATGTGTGTTAAATCTTAGCTTCAAATGGAAAATACTAACAGTTGCTAGTATTTGTTTTAGTATGATATATGACAGGTCTTACCAGTTTTTTTATAGGGGTTCCTATACCTTTCAGTAATTTCTATGTAGTCTTTTATTCAGCTTCTCAGGGTTGAGTTTACAATATCATGGCTGCGTACTAATGTTGGAGGTTGATGTTAGGTTTAGCATTGTCTTCAAATTAGACATGTTATCCCACAAAACTAGAATTCCATTTTAGTATTTTCAATTCCCTCGTCATGTTGCACCATATAGTTCTAATGTAGAAAATTTCTATGTTGGTTAAAAGCAAGACTCTCTCTTTAATATTGGCTTAAGTTGTTATTGCAGAATAGGTAGGGAACATGAAAAGTTTGGTTTTAAGTCTGGAACATTACGACCTAGCATGAAGTACGAACAGATATTTGAGTTGCTCTTTGGTATTTTTGAGAGATTTGATTGGGATAAAATTATGGAAGGTGACAACATTATTGGACTCAAACAGGTAAACTGTTGCTTCTATTGCTTATTTTGTCTGCGAACTGCCATCTAGATATATTGTCGTATTTGCATATTGTTCCCTTAGGTTTGTTCATGCTTGACAAGTTAGTACGAAATCCAATAGCCGGTTCATCTCAATTTTATTTTGATAGTGTTGTTATTTAAATTTCCTTTTCATTTTGTGTATGATGTATTTATGTAGAGAATCTTTATTTACTGGTGGGCAGGGGAAGCAAAGCATATCTCTAGAACCTGGTGGTCAATTTGAGCTTAGTGGCGTACCTCTTGAAACTCTTCATCAAACTCGTGCTGAGGTTAATTCACACCTTTTCTAGGTTTGTCCCAAACTTGAAGATGAGTAAATGTATCCGGCAAGGCTGTTACTTGAACAAGTCTTCTTAAACTAGTTTTTTTACAAAAAAGTAGAGATACTTAATATTCTAATTCTAACAAGTTTTATCAAACTGGTCAATTGCCTTCACATGCTACTTTTAACAGGTCAAAGCTGTGGCAGAGGAGATGGGAATTGGCTTCCAGCCCAAATGGGGGCTGAAAGATATACCTGTTATGCCCAAGGTAATTCTTTATATGTGAATGACATGTAAGAGTATTGGAGATGTATATGCTTTTGTATGTCTGTAAGCCAGTGTGTTGTTACATTACTTGTAAAAGAAAGCCATTGGTAGCAACAGTACTTTGAGTTATCGCTTTTTGTCTAGTAATTAGGAAGCGATAAACCACAACAATAAGCTGAAGTGCACTTACAAAATGTTTGAACTTTAATCAACTGAGCATACTTGCATAGTATTATGTCATTATGTGGTACATTAGAAATATTGAGGTCATCAGAATGGTCTATCTGCCTACATAAGACGTGTCCGCTTGTGATTGATCAACATGCAGAGGGACAATTGAAGGTGACATTTTAATTTTGAACTCAGTTAGTATGCGGGTGCAGACTGTTGTTAAGAAAACACATCTTGGCATTGTAAAAGCACTGAAGTTCTCACATGATTCAAGGTTGTTATACAGCTTATCTTATGCCCCTTTTTCTTATACCATTGGTTCCACTATGCCTGCTTCCTCAAGAACTGGTATTGATTAGAAAGCATTTGGCTCAAATACAGGGCTTTGTTGTCTGCATCTTTTGACTCAAGTGCATGGGTGACACTAATGAGTGATGAAAAGAAAAGTGGTATGTTACTCAATTGATTTGTTTTAAAATAATATCAGTGTCATGCTAAATGTGTCTTCAACTGATTTGTTTTAAAATAGTTATTATTATCTTTTGGTATATTAATTGCAGGATGGAGCTTGTGGGTCATTCTGTTCATCATATTGCTTGGGCTTGGGCTTGGGCTTGGGCTTGGACTAGCCTTGCATTATGCTGAATCTGAAGGATTATTTCACTTGAAGCTCCAACTTTTTGTCAATAAAATGTGAGGAATTTCGTCATTACTGAAGTAGTATAATTCAGAACAAAGGCAAGCCCACCGGAAATATGAAAGAAATATCGTGATCCAAACCCAGTTTGTAACATCTGAACGTGGGCTGTGCTTATTTCTATTTATAATAGATGGATAGATAGATAGATTCTGTTGGTTGAATTCTGTTGCGTATTTGTTCGAATGCTTGAACTGGGATTCCTGCTGAACTCCTCCTTCAAGGGATTACATGAACAAGGCTTTGGCCTGTCAAATATGCAAGTTTATGGTTAACGAGGTGGACAATGTACTTGTTTGTGATGCTTGTAATGTTGTAATGTGAATGATTTTAAATGATGTATATAATATTTTTTATATTTTATTTTATATTGTATTTGTGTTTGTTGAATAAATGTGTATTATTATTATTTTTAAATATGAAAAGGCTATAGCGACGGTCATCGACCGTAGCTATAGTGTTCTATAAAACACATCCCTATAGCGACGGTCACCGAGCTTCGCTATAGACATTTATAGCTACGGTCATGACCGTAGCAATAACTCTCAGTGACCGTTAGTAAAGAGCAAATACACAATTTTGCCATGACCTATAGCTAGGGTCGGTGACCGTCGCTATAGGCCAAAAGACCGTCGCTATAGGCTTTATCGACGGGTTCTATGTCGACGGTCGCTAAAACTTTTAGCGACGGTCTTTTGGCCTATAGAAACGGTCGGCGACCGTCGCTATAGGCTGATTTTCTAGTAATGTAAGCGGAATGGTCCAAGCTGAAATTGATAAAGTATCATCGTGCAACACAACAAAAAAAATGTGGGATACTATCATGACAAGCCACAAAGGTACTTCCAAAGTAAAAGAGGTGAAGTTAAGTATGTTAATGCAAGACTATGAGCTATTCAAGTTAGAAAAAGATGAAATAATTCAAGAAGCCCAAGCTAGATTCCTCATTCTAATGAACTCTCTAAGTATGCTGGGACAAAAAATTGATCAAGGGGAGATAAACAAAAAGATACTTAGAGTCATGCCTAAACGATTCGCACCAAATGTTACAACTCTTCAAGATTCAACAACAATCAGTACAATGGAAACTCTCACTTTATTTGGAGAGCTTGACGAATTTGAAAATCAGTTAAGAAGGTATGATGAAGAAGATGAAGCACCAATAAAGAAGATTTTGACACTTCAAGTCGAGAGCAACAATGAAAGTGATCACGAAGATTTTGATGAAGAAATTGAAATGCTCTTAAGAAAACTCGAAAGACTATTTCAAAGGAAGAAACAAAGGAAGAATCAAAAAGGTAGCTCAACTCCAGTGAGTAAGTCCGAAACGAAACAAGAAGAAGAAACTGTCCAATTCTGTTTCATGGGACTAGAAGATGATAATCAACTTGAGGTAACAAATTTTCATAAAGCTTTTGAAATATCTATGCCTGATTATATTGCTTTAGAAAATGAAAAGCAGCAGCTCAAAAAGAAAACTGATTATTTTAAGAATTGCATTAATGAGCTAATGAATGAAGTTAAGTCGCTTAATAAAGAGAGAAAAGAAAATGAATATCTTAAAAATGAAAATGAAGTGTTAAAAGAAAATTTAAAAATGAGATATGCATGTATAGATGCTTTTAATGATGAAAAAATGACGAATGTTTAACATAATAATAATATAACAAATGCAAAAATAGCATCTTTAAAAAATGATCTTGCTAAATTTATGCAAGGAGAAGAGAATCTAAATATTATGTTAGGGGCACAAAGGTCTAGTCTTGATAAACAAGGAATTATGTATAATCCTATTAAAAATGTGAAAAATAGAACTAATGATAATATTAGAATGATTAATAGTAAACCAAGGTTTAAACAACTTTATTGTTCACCGTTTGTTACTTGTAGAAAATGTTATTTTAAAGGTCATTTTGATTCTAATTGTAATAAAATTAGAATAAAATAAATTTGGGTAAAGAAATGTGATTTATATGCTATTAACCCAAAAGGACCCAAGAAGATTTGGGTACCAAAAAGGTAGAGACTATTTATTCATTTTGTAGATATCTCAAGGTCAAAAAGGAGACGAATAGTAGTTACCTATAAATTATTTGGCAGAATCTATAAGTACCTCATATTATTTTGTTAAATAATGTTTTAATTAGATATATGGATTTTCTAACATAAGGGTTCATAATATTATTTATTCTAAAGTTTTTATTGTGCTAAATGTTCCATATTTAATACACATGACAATCATGATGAGGAATCTGTATTTGTAATTTTTTTATGAACTTAACCATGATCTGTCAAAGGAAAAGAATGAGTATTCTACAGGAAAAAAGTAATCTGGAACGTGGAAATAAAATAGCAGAATCCAGACAGTTTAACCCGTCCGAATCAGAAGGAAAGACAGCTAAAATCAGACAGCCTGAGCCGTCTGTTTTAGTCGAAAACTCAGACATGTAGACATCGAAAAATAGACAGTCAGACCCGTCCGATTTAGAAGAAAAATCAGATGAACACTTATATGCATAATTTGATATATCACCGTTTGAATCCAACGAACATATGACCACTGCCAAGCTTCCTAGATCATGTTGAACTGTGAGAAATCATTCCCCAAATTTGATTATAGGTGACCTCCACATTGGATGATCAAAAGAAGTGTTTTTGAAGAGATTTGATTATGAAAATCCAAAATCGAAAACTTTAGAGCACATCTGGCAAGCTTACTATTGGTAACAACAATGTTGATATATAGGTAACAAATCACAAAGGTATGATCGTATTGTTTACTTGCTATATGTGATTTTTTTATAAACTTGCTCCAATGATATTCTTTATCTTTGAACTTATTCTTTTAATATTGACAAATGAGGCGAGATAACTATTTAGCTAAATTGATATAAATTATTTTTTTGTTGATGACAAAGGGGGAGAGATATTTGGGTAATGATGATTATGTTTTAATCAACTTGTGCTTAATGATTTCTTTTTGATAATGACAAATTAAGGGGGAGAGATATTTGGTATTTGAATTGGTTTAAATTGGTATTCATGTTGATAATGAGATACTATATGCAATGATGGTTATTTGGATCAAGTCATTTTTTTTGCTCCTTAATATGCATAAATTTAGGATGAGCCTTATAGATAGGGGGAGCATATAAATTCAAAAGATAATATATTGTCATCATCAAAAAGGGGAAGAATGTTGGTTTATATCTTTTGTGATTTTAATAATGACAATATATTTGGGCTTGTGTAATGGTCTTATTTGATTTATTTGGGCTACATATTAATTATATAATAGTTTGCATGGATTATTGCATGGGTTGATTTCATAATCACTTTGTATGGCATAAAAGTTTACTGCAGGATGGAGAGAGACTAAAACAGGTTGGGTTATATCTTTCCAATATATATATATATATATATATATATATATATATATATATATATATTTATATGGAATCTAATATAACTAGGAATCTCATATTTTTGAATTGCTGGGTTATATATATGTTATCTGTTTGGTTACCAATTCGTATTTGGCTTAGAGATTTTTTAGGAATTGGTTTTATTAAGGATTCTTATTCAATGATGGAGCAGTTATTTTTTAAGGATACTTGCTAAGAGCAGTTGTTTTCATGATAACATATTTGGACTCTATTAGCTATATTTTGAATATTCATTAAATCTATCTATTTTAGACTCTATCTTATATCTTATTTGGTAGTGTTTGTTGAAGGTTGAGATGTTTTTTAGCTAACAGATATCTCCTATTTCAATTAAAAAGTATTACCCGTTGCTTGGATGGATTGGAACGTTACTTTATTATAGCCGTCGCTCTACTCTCCTTTATATATACTGTTTGTTCGGCTTATTGAAGAACAAGACTGAAAAATAGAAACTCATCAAGAAAGCTAATCTGAGATACATACAAATCACTACATCACTTTTTTAGTCTCAGTTTACAGTGTAGAAGTGCAAAGGGGGCAGAGGTGTCCAATCGATCGTCGTTGTAATAGGGAGTTCTATTTATTTTATAATTGCTGAGTATTATTTTAATAAAGTGAGTCTCCAATCCTAGTTGGGATTGGGCGTGGATTAGGATACTAGACTGGAGGATAGGGGCTGAACCACGTAAAAATCTTGGTGTGATTTACTGTTCTTTTGTTTCTGTTTTAAGCTTTAATATCTTGCAGATTTTGGTTTAAGTCAGAAAATTTTGTACTAATACGGACAGGTATTAGTTGTCCGTTTATAACAGACGAAGAACATAACTAATACGGACAAGGTTAGACTGTCCGATTATAGCTTGCTATAGTAAACTTTAAAAATTGACTACTGTAGATCATTTTTGAGTATTTACACCTATTCACCCCCCCCACTAGGTGTGCTTAATTACATAATTATAGATAGTATTGTCAAGGATTGTGTTCATCTGCAGAGTAATTTTGTGGAGCAACATGGTAATATGGGTTGCCCATGGTTTGACTAATTTAGCATATCAAATTGATTTTAAGTTTTTAGTTTGTTGAGTACTTTTAGACATGCGTGTTAGTATCTTGTGTAAGCGTATGCGATGCGAGAGCTCCTCGAATCTCCTTCTTTAATCGAGAATTGGTGTTACCTTTAATTACCCAAGAATTGGTCGCATACGCGAGGTGTAACACCCCTTTCGGAATAGGAAAGGGCAGTCACACACAATGCACAATAAACCTCAGAATAAGTAAACAGAACACTAATTACGTCAAAATATTTAATAGTTGATAAGTCATCAATAACGAATAAAATACAATTCTCCAAAAATTAGCATAATATATAATCAAAACCTAAAATTAAATTAAACTATTCGGTCAAAGGTAACTCTCTCTTCACACTAAACTATTTCTTATATGAGTTTTGATAAATTTGGGGATTAATTTAAACCCATTAATTGATTGAAATTTATATTAAATTAAAAGTGCATTTGATAGTCTATTACAATGAGATTAATAGAGAGTAATATATGATTCAAGTAGAAATTATATATTGTATTTTAATTGTATCCAAAGTGGAGTATATAAAAAGGTTAATTGTTGTTTAAGAAAATTATTTTCTTTAAGTCTTACATTGAGTAGGAATAAAACTATTTAATACTTTATAAGTATATGTGGAATAGTTTAATTCACTAGTGGTACTAAAGAAAAGGCTTGATGTAAGACCCCGAATTTTATGAAATGAAAGTATTCAATTTTCTTATAATTATTATTTTATTTAGTAAATGGTTAAATTGATAAAAGGTTAAAGTTAAGGGTGATATGTGAAAATTTTGCAAAGTAAGCAAGTTGTTATAAAACATTCAATTGGTCGGAGAATATTCGTATGACGGCACAATCATTGGTGGACTGTGACGCCCCCAAAATAGGTATACATCACCCATCTTGGGTCGCCAAATATATGGTACTGAATACAAATACAAACTTAATTATACAACATGAGCTGAGAGTTTTTACACGAATATTGCCTCATAGACAATATCCAAACTCAAATTTAATCATCACTACATTTATTATCACACTAAATAGTGAGGACTACTTCAACCACCATCTTGAACCATCACTCCGTTCCCCGACTAGTCCAGGCTATGTTCTCATTTCCTGAAGAGAACAATGAAAGCAAAAGGGTGAGCTCAACTAGCCCAGTAAAAAATATTATGACTAAGATAATGTAAAATAAGTTATCGTTAGCCTTCAACAATGTTAAACTGATAGAATATAATAGACAACAAGTTTAACTGCAGCGAAACAAGCAATCCATTAAAAGAGTCAAGTAGAGCATGATATCTACTATCTTCTATGATTTAAAAAGTTTTTCATCAACTTTATCGCTGAGACTCAGCTTAGTAAATAACCCACATTATCGAATCATCCCTGCACTACGGGCCAAGAATATTCATGTAATGATCAATGGTCATGATTATACCGAATAATCCCTAGTCATAATCATACCAACAACTGTCCAACAATGCACTATAGGCCAATGAGGATTTTTACCACATTATTTGTAACATTACGGGTCATGATTATACCGAATGATCCCTGGTCATAATAATACCAATCAACAGTCCATCTATGCACGTATGCCAAAGATGACTTTCATCACAATATAAGTATGAGGATGATGACAATGATATAAGAATTCAATAAAAAGAAACAAATGATAAATTTTTAATGATTTATAATTTAATTTATCTAGAATTCAATAATGTTCAAATTGCCAACATGATACTGTTTTGTGGAGTAAAATTCAAGAATGATATTGTATCAAAAATTATTTGGACCGAAAAGAAATCAATTTTTGTCATTAATAATACTCCGGGTGAATAGTACCCAGGTGAATAGTACCTTGTGAATAGTACCCCGTGAATAGAACTTTGTGAATAGTACTTCATGAATAGTAATTTATGAATAGTATTTTGTGAATAGTACTCGTGAATAACACTTTTGTTAATAGTACCGTATAAATGAATAGTACTCATGGACAGTACTCTGACATGAAAAGGTTAAAATTTAACAAGAATGTACAGAAAATATCCTTGTGAAACGATACTAGATGAATCACAAATTTTAAGGATATTCTACTAATTTCACGGAGTATAGAATAAATACTTTAACAAAATGAGGGTATAATCAGCAATACGAGATGAAATAATATTACTCACCCACTACAGAGTATGGAAGAAAATATTATTCTTATGAATACTGAAAAAAATAATATCATTTCCCTCAGAAGAAGTCTGGATACTAGAATAGTGAGGTAACAGACTTCTCTTCTTCTTTCTCTCTATAGCTTCTCTCTCTATACTTGATCTTGTGAGTCTTAGTGAATTGGTGAGAATGAAAGAAGAATGAGCTTCTATTTATAGAAAAATATAGTTTCAATAATTGCACTTTTTGGGGCTCGAAATATTACAGTATAATACCTTCATCTTTTCCTTCATTTTTAATTTAGTCCTGCAAGTATTATCAAACTTGCACCACCTCCCCTAATAGTACATCATGTGAATCAATAGTACATTCATGTGAATCAATAGTTCTATACATATGGAAAAAAATAGTTACAGTATAGTACCTTTATTTATACCTCTATTTTTAATTTAGTCATGCTAGTATTATCAATCTTACACCACCTTCCCTAATAGTACATGCATGTGAATCAATAGTACACACATGTGAACAAATACTTATAAGCATGTGAATTAATAATAATTAATTGCTCATTTATCCGAGTAATTACCCGATTGGTCAATATAACCTCCAGACATCTATTATTATCGAAATAAATGTTGATTTCCACTAACACTAATAATTTCGACACAATGGAACTATCAATTTCATCTTTATCAACACGGACTTATTAATCATTAATATTATAACTCACAATATTTAACAACCAGATCATTCACAGGAAAGAGGAGACTTTTCGATAAGGATTTTTCTTTATTGGCGTGCAATTAGGTGACCAAATCTCTCATCGACAGAACTTTCTAGACATTTTTAATATTACAAATAATAATATGAATAACTTTGTCGTCTCAATTATTGATTTAATAATATAAAAATGTTGATACTGTGACAATAATTGAATCAATAATATGAGATATATTATGCAGCAATTACTATAGCAATAATTAAGTATAATTGAGTGACTTCTCACGTAAGCATCGATAATCAATACTGCGTGCTACTATGCAACCACGCGTATTACTGTACTTTTATCACCAGGTATTTCAACAGTTTAACGATAACACTTTCGGTGTTATTTTTATAAAAAGATAATTTTTTCGTTTTCTAACTACGACAATACTTCGGTTGTGGGGTCCACCAATGATTGTGCCGTCGTACGAATATTTCTTGTTAAAACGAATATTCTCCGACCAATCGAATATTTTATAACAACTTGCTTACTTTGCAAAATTTGTAAATATTACCCACAACTATACCATTATATCAAATTCACACCATAATATTCAAAAATATATTTCGAGAAAAATTAATCTTTATTCATAAAAGATGAGGTCTTACAACCTCTCCTTCTTATAAAATTTCGTCCTCAAAATTAGGGTGCGTACCTGGTATGTCGAAGAGATGAGGATACCTTGACTTCATTTCAGATTTTAACTCCCAGGTCATTTCCTCCACATTATGGTTTTTCCACAAAACTTTGACCTGAGGTATAACCTTGGAGGGTAGAATATGATCATTCTTATCCAAGATTTTAACAGGTACCTTTTCATACGTAAAATCTTCTGCTATCTCGTCTGGTTCTAATTCAATAATGTGGTTTGGGTCTTTCACATATTTACGTAACATATATATGTGAAAAACGTTATGAACATAAGACATACTTGGCGGTAAGGCGAGTCTATAGGCCACAATTCCTACTCGATCGAGGATTACAAATGGGCCAATGAATCGAGGATTGAGCTTTTCTCTCTTTTTAAATCTCGTAACTCCTTTCCATGGAGTAACACGTAACAACACATGATCTCCAATATTGAATTCCACGTCTTTTCGATGAATATCAACATAACTCTTTTGTCGATCTTGTGAGGTTTTTATACGTTGTCGGATCGTTTGAATCTTTTTCGTAGTCATACGTATCAACTTCGGTCCCAACAACGTTGCTTCACCCACCTTCTCCCAGCATACTGGAGAACACACTTGTGTCCATACAACGCCTCAAATGGAGTCATGCCAATACATGCTTGATAACTGTTGTTGTAAGAGAATTTCACTAATGGTAAGAACTTGTCCCAACTTCCTCTAAAGTCAAGGACACAGAGTCTTAATAAATTTTCAAGTGTTTGAATAGTCCTCTCTGACTGCCCATCCGTTTGAGGATGATATGTCGAACTAAATCGTAAATTCGTGCCTATAGCTTTTTGCAAACTAACCCAAAATCTTGAAGTGAATCTTGGGTCTCGATCAGAAACTATGGATATTGGAATACCATGCAATTTTATAATCTCGTTTATGTACATATAAGCAAGATGTTCAAGTGAATAAGTTTCTCGTATCGGTAAGAAATGAGCAGACTTGGTTAATCTATCAACAATGACCCAAATCGCATCTATGCCTTGAGAAACCTTGGGAAGACCAGTAACGAAATCCATGGTAATGTGCTCCCACTTCCATTCTGGAATTTCAAGTGGTTGCAATGGACCTTTAGGCACTTGATGATCCGCCTTGACTCGTTGACAAGTTAGACACCTTGAGATAAATCCCGCTATCTCTCTCTTCATATTGCTCCACCAAAATGTATGTCGAAGATCACGATACATTTTGGTACTCTCAGGATGGATTGCAAACGATGTGTTGTGCGCCTCCATCATGATTTTATACTTTAAGTCAGAATCGTTAGGAACACAAAGTCTGGAGTTGACTCGTAGTATTCTTTCTTCATTGATTCTTGCTTTCAGAATAACACCTTCTTGCACTTTCTTCCTCATACGCATCAGCTCCAGGTATGTAGCTTGAGCAGCTTTAACTTTATCGATTAAAGTCGGTTCTAGTCGTATATTTGCCATCATCACGTGGGTCCCTGGAGTCTTTAATTCTATCTCTATTCTTTGTAAGTCATACAAAATGGGTCTTTGTGTTGACAATATCGCACGCGTACCCGCATATGATCTTCTACTCAATGCGTCAGCTACCACGTTTGCTTTTCTAGGATGGTACTGAATGGTATGATCGTAATCTTTCAACAACTCAAGCTAACGTCGTTGCCGCTTGTTGAGTTCCTTTTGAGTGAAGAAGTATTTGAGGCTTTTATGATCCGTATAGATCTCCACCTTCTCTCCATACAGGTAATGCCTCCAAATCTTAAGCGCAAAAACGACAGCTGCCAACTCTAGATCATGAGTAGGATAATTCCTCTCATATTCTTTGAGTTGTCACGAGGCATAGGCTATGACTTTCCCATGTTGCATGAGAACACATCCTAACCCTTTGCCTGAAGCATCGCTGTATATTACAAATCCCTCCAAACCAGCTGGTATTATCAGAACAGGTGCAGCAATGAGTCTCCTCTTGAGTTCTTGAAAACTATTCTGACATTTCTCGCTCCACTCGAATTTTGTATTTTTCCGAGTCAACTGAGTTAATGGAGTAGCGATTCGAGAAAACTCTTCTACGAATCTCCGATAATAACCAGCTAAGCCGAAAAAGCTACGTACTTCGGTCACTGACTTAGGTTGCTCCCAGCTTTGAATTGCTTCAATATTTGTCGGGTCAACAGATATTCCATGATTTGATATCACGTGCCCAAGGAATGCTACTTCCTCAAGCCAGAACTCGTATTTCTTCAACTTGGCATATAACTTGTTTTCACGAAGCTTTTGAAGTATCAGTCTCAAGTGTTACTCATGATCTTCACGACTTTTGGAGTATATGAGGATGTCATCAATAAAGACAACCACAAAGTGATCTAAATATTCTTTGAATACTCAGTTCATCATATCCATGAAGGCAGAAAGAGCATTAGTCAATCCAAAGGACATGACTAGGAATTCCTAATGCCCGTACTGAGTTCTGAAAGCAGTCTTTGGAATGTCATCAGTTTTAATCTTTAATTGATGATATTCGGAATGAAGATCGATCTTTGAAAAGAATTTGGCGCCTTGCAACTGGTCATACAGATCATCAATACGAGATAACGGGTACCTATTTTTGATGGTGATATGATTCAACTCCCGATAATCAATACAAAGTCGCATACTTCCATCTTTCTTCTTCATGAATAGAACATGAGCACCCCAAGGAGACATACTAGGACGAATGAAATCGATGTCTAATAATTCTTGTAGTTGGATTTTTAACACCTGAAGTTCAATAGGAGCCATTCAATATGGGACTTTGAAAATGGGTTTTGTACCAGATTCAAGTTCGATACAAAATTTAATTTCACACTCTGGGGGTAGGCCAGGAAGTTCTTCAGGGAATATGTCAGGAAATTTATTAACAATAGAAATATCATTCAAATCTGACGTATTTTTGCTTAAATCTGTGACATGGGCTAAGAAAGGTTGACATCTATTTTTCAATAAACTAATTGCTTTATGGCTTGATATAACAGTGATTGATTTTAGTGGTTTGGTTGCTTAAATTCACATAATAGGTTGGTTAGGAATATGAAAGCTAACAACCTTATAAAAACAATCAAATTTAGCATGATGAGTAGTTAACCAATCAATCCCTAAAATCACATCAAATGCAAGTATTTTCAAAGAGATAAGATCGACAGATAACGCGCGGTTACTGATTTGAATCAAACAAGACTTATAAACAGTGGATGTAATGAAGGTTTCTCCCAACGGAGTTTCAATAGATAAATCAAATTCTAATTTCTCCGGAGTTAAATTTAAACGTTGAGCGCAAGTAGGAAAAATAAAAGAATGGGTAGAACCGGTATCAAATAAGGTGTAGACTTTGCCAGAGTTTATAATTAGCTTACCCGTGATCACCTCGTTTGGATTCCTCTCTTTTTGAGAGGTTACGACAAACGCTCTCCCTTGAACTACCAATTTTGTCTTGTCTGGGACTGCCTTTGATAACTCCATCCCAGCTGGATTTGACTTTGGTGCATGACAAAATTGGGCTAGGTGACCTTCTCTTTCACAATTATAACATGCTTTGGACTACTGCTGTGACGCCCCAAAATTAGGTATACATCTCCCATCTTGAGTCGTCAGATACATGGTACAGAATTCAAATACAACTTAATAATACAACTGTCGTGTACAATACGACAGAACATAAATTGTGAGTTTGAATACAAATATTGTCTTCTAGAGAGTATCCATACTCAAAAGGAGTCCTCATTACAATTATTATCACACTATTACATAGAATAGTGAGAACTACTAATGCTATCATCTGGTCCATCACTCCGTTTCCTGACTCGTCCTAGCTATATTCTCATTTTCTGAAGAGAACAATGAAAGAAAAGGTGAGCTCAACTAGCCCAGTAAGAAATATTATGACTAAGATAATGCAAAATAAATTATCATTAGTCTTCAACAATGTTAAACAGATAAAATACAATAGACATCAAGTTTAACTGCAGCGGATCAAGCAATCCATTAAAAGAGTCAAGTAAAGAATAAAATCTACTATCTTTTATGATTTAAAAGGTTTTTCATCACTGTTATCGCTGAGACTCAGCTTAATAAATATTTCACATCATCGAATCACCCCTGCACTACGGTCAAGGATATTCTTTAGTATCACGACCACAATTATCCATGCAATACGGGCCAAGAATATTTGTGTATTTATTAATGGTCATGATCATGCCAACAACTGTCCATCAATGCACTACGGGCCAATGAGGACTTTTACCACATCATTTGTAACATTACGGTCATGATTACACCGAATAACCCCTGGTCATAATCATACCAAGTCCATCTATGCACTACAGGCCACAGATGACTTTCTAAAAAATTTAAACATGAGGATGATGACAATGATATAAGAATTCAATAAAACAAGTTCAAGAATTAATTTATTCAGGAATCAATAACGTCCAAATTGTCAACATGATACTGCTTTGTGGAGTAAAATTCAAGAAAGCTCAGAAGAATATTTTCATGAAAAGATACTGGATGAAGCGCAATTATCAAGGATATTCTACTAATTTCATGGAGTATAGAAGTCAAAACTTTAACCAACTGAGTATAATAAAGAATGAAATAACAAAAGAAATCACCATGCATGCGGTACTTCGCATAGACAGGTTATTCCAACAGAATAATAATAACGGAACCAGGTCAGGCAAAATTTGCACCGACAGGATGTTCCAACAGAATAATAAAGACGGAACCAGGTCCGGTGTAAAACACACAGACATGATGTTCCAACATAATAATAATAAAGACGGAACCAGGTCCGGTGTAAAACACACAGACAGGATGTTCCAACAGAATAATAATAAAGACGAAACCAGGTCCGGTGTAAAACACACAGACAGGATGTTCTAACAGAATAATAGAAGAATGTCACCGAGTATAGGGTAGACCGCGTATACATGTTATTCCAACAGAATAATAAAGAATGGAATAACAGAAGTTCTCTTCATGAATACAAAAGAAAATAATACTCCTTACGAGTACAACAAATAATATCCCTTACCGTAATAGAAGAGTATTCCGACTAGTAGGGCGAGGTTATTCTTTGAAGAAAACATTCTACGCTCAAAGCTTTCTAAAACTCTAAAATACGCTCAAGATTATAGAAGAAGAATTTCTCTGGATTTCTGGTGTGGTTTTCAATTCTAGCTAAGCATCCTATTTATAGGAGAATGGAAGGGCACTGTGTAAGAAAAATATCACAGATGCAATAATTATGCAACCAGGGATGATAACATTTTGTAACTTGCCGATGCATATTTTCAATCACCCAGCCAATAGGAACAAAGAAAGAATATATATATATATATATATATATATATATATATATATATATATATATATATATATATATATATATATAATACACACTTTTTCCACCATTTATATATATCCACTACAAATTTTTCCTCCACTTCCGACATACACACACACACTAAATAACACACACACACACACACACACACACACACACACACACATATATATATATATATATATATATATATATATATATATATATATATATATATATATACAAACACTTCTCTCATCATTTCAATACTCCACCAAAATTCACTAACATATATAAATATATAAAATACCTCATAAAAATCACATTAATAATTTTAACAACATCTATCACCTTTATTATAATTCACAATATTAATCGACCAGGTCGTTCCCAGGAAAGAGGGGGCTTTCCAATAAGGATTTCTCCCTATTGGCGCGTAATTAGGTGACCAAACCTCTCCTTGACAGAACTTTTAGACATCGTTAATATTACAAATAATAATATTAATAACTTTGTCGTATCAATTATTGATTTAATAATATATAAAAATATCGACAATAATTGAATCAATTAACGTGAGATACTATGCAACAATTACTATAGCAATAATTGAAAAAAACTGAGTGACTTCTCATGTAAGCATCAATAATTTATACCGTGTGCTACTGTGCAACTACGCGTATTACTGTACTTTTAACATCGGGTGTTTCAACAGTTAATGGTAAAACTTCCGCCGTTATTTTCATAAAGTATTTTTGTCGTTTTCTCAATCCGACAATAATTCCGTTGTGGGGTCCACCAATGATTTTGCCGTTGTACGAATATTCCCTATTAAAATGAATATTCCCCGACCAATCGAATATTATATAACAACTTGCGTACTTTGCAAAATTTATAATTATTACCCACAATTATTATATCAAATTTATTCCATAATATTCAAAAATGATAATTATAGAAAATTTATCTTTATTTACAAAAGTTGGGGTCTTATAACCTCCCCTTCTTATAAAATTTCGCCCTCGAAATTAGGGTACGTACCTGGTATGTCGAAGAAGTAAGGATACTTTGATTTCATTTCAGATTCTAACTCCCAAGTCATTTCCTCAATATCGTGGTTTCTCCACAAAACTTTGACTTGAGGTATAACCTTGGAGCGTAAAATATGCTCTTTCTTATCCAAGATTTTAACAGGAACCTCTTCATACGTTAAATCTTCCGCTATTTCATCCGGTTCTAACTCAATAATGTGGTTCGGGTCTTTCACATATTTACATAACATAGATATGTGAAAAACGTTATGAACACGAGACATAGTTGGCGGTAAAGCGAGTCTATAAGCCACAGTTCCTACTCGATCGAGGATTAAAAATGGGCCGATGAATCGAGGATTGAGCTTTCTTCTCTTTCTAAATCTCGTAACTCCTTTCCATGGAGCAACACGTAAGAACACATGATCTCCAATATCAAATTCCACGTCCTTTCGATGAAGATCAGTATAACTCTTTTGTCGATCTTGTGAGGTTTTTATACGTTGTCGGATCGTTTGAATCTTTTCTGTAGTCATACGTACCAACTCCGGTCCCAACAACATTGCTTCACCCACCTCATCCCAGTATACTGGAGAACGACACTTTCTTCCATACAACGCTTCGAATGGAGCCATGCCAATACTTGCTTGATAACTATTATTGTAGGAAAACTCCACCAATGATAAGAATTTGTCCCAACTTTCCTTGAAGTCAAGGACACATAGTCTTAATAAATCTTCCAGAGTTTGAATAGTCCTCTCTGATTGTCCGTCCGTCTGAGGATGATATGCCAAACTAAATAATAAATTCGTGCCCATAGCTTTTTGCAAACTAACCCAAAATCGTGAAGTGAATCTTGGGTCTCGATCAGAAACTATGGATACTGGTATACCATGCAGTCTTACAATTTCGTTTATATACATACGAGCAAGACGTTCAAGTGTATAAGTTTCTCGTATCGGTAAGAAATGAGCAGACTTGGTCAATCTATCAATAATGACCCAAATCGCATCTATACCTTGGAAAACCTTAGGAAGACCGGTAACGAAATCCATGGTAATGTGCTCCCACTTCCACTCTGGAATTTCAAGTGGTTGCAATGGACCTTTTGGTACTTGATGCTCTACTTTAACTCGTTGACAAGTTAGACACCTTGAGATAAACAACGCTATCTCTCTCTTCATATTGCTCCACCAAAATGTATAACGAATATCATGATACGTTTTGGTACTTCCAGGATGGATTGCAAACGGTGTGTTGTGCGCCTCCATCATGATTTCATACTTTAAATCAGGGTCGTTAGGAACACAAAGTCTAGAGTTGACTCGAAGTATTCCTTCTTCATCCATTCTTGCTTCCGGCATAACACCTTCTTGCACTTTCTTCCCCATACGCATCAGCTCCAGGTCTGTAGTATGAGCAGCTTTAACATTATCGATTAAAGTCTGTTCTACTCGTATATTCGCCATCATCACATGGGTCCCTGAAGTCTTTAACTCTATCTCCATCATTTGCAAGTCACACAAAATGGGCCTTCGCGTTGACAACATCGTATTCGTACTTGCATATGATCTTCTACTCAATGCGTCAGCTACCACGTTCCCTTTTCCAGGATGGTATTGGATGGTATGATCATAATCTTTCAACAGTTCTAGCCAGCGTTGTTGTCGCATGTTAAGTTCCTTTTGAATGAAGAAATATTTGAGGCTTTTATGATCCGTAAAGATCTCCACCTTCTCCCCATACAAGTAATGCCTCCAAATCTTTAGTGCAAAGACAACAGCTGCTAACTCTAGATCATGAGTAGGATAATTCCTTTCATATTCTTTGAGTTATCTTGATGCATAGGCTATGACTTTTTCATGTTGCATGAGAACACATCTCAACCCTTTGCCCGAAGCATCACTGTAGATGACAAATCCCTCTGAGCCAGATGGTATTGTCAGAATAGGTGCTGAAATGAGTCTCCTCTTGAGTTCTTGAAAACTCTTCTCACATTCTTCGCTCTAATCGAACTTTGTATCTTTCCGAGTCAGCTGAGTTAATGGAGTAGCGATTCGAGAAAATTCTTCCACGAATCTCCGATAATAACCAGCTAAACCGAGAAAGCTACGTACTTCGGTCACTAATTTAGGTTGCTCCCAGCTTTGAATAGCTTCAATCTTTGCTGGGTCAACAGATATTCCATGACTTGATACCACGTGCCCAAGGAATGCTACTTCCTCAAGCCAGAACTCGCATTTCTTCAACTTGGCATAAAGCTTATATTCACGAAGCTTTTAGAGTGTCAGTCTCAAGTGTTGGTCATGATCTTCACGGCTTTTGGAATAAATAAGGATATCATCAATAAAGACAACCATAAAGTGATCCAAATATTCCTTGAATACTCGGTTCATCATATCCATGAAGGCAGCAGGAGCATTAGTTAATCCAAAAGACATGACGAAGAATTCATAATGCCTGTACCGAGTTCTAAAGGCAGTCTTTGGAATATCCTCCGTTCTAACCTTCAGCTGATGATACCTAGAATGAAGATCGATCTTTGAAAAGAATTGTGCTCCTTGCAACTGGTCAAGCAGGTCATCAATACGTGACAATGGTACCTTTTTGATGGTGACATGATTCAACTCCCGATAATCAATACAAAGTCGCATACTCCCATCTTTCTTCTTCACGAATAGAACAGGAGCACCCCAAGGAGAAGTACTAGGATGAATAAAGTCAATGTCTAACAATTCCTGCAGTTGGATCTTTAACTCCTGAAGTTCAATAGGAGTCATTCGATATGGGGCTTTGGAAATGGGTTTTGTACCGGGTTCAAGGTCGATACAAAATTCAATTTCACGCTCTGGGGGTAGGCCAGGAAGTTCTTCAGGGGAATACGTCAGGGAATTTATTAACAAAAGAAATATCATTCAAAACTGACGTATTTTTGTTTAGATCCGTGACATGAGCTAAGAAAGCTTGACATCCGTTTTTCAATAAACGAATAGCTTTATGGCTTGAGATGACCATGATTGATTTTAATGGTTTGGTCACTTGAATTCACATAATAAGTTGATTAGGAATATGAAAGCTAATAACCTTACGAAAATAATCAATTTTAGCATGATGAGTAGTTAACCAATCAATCCCTAGAATCACGTCAAATGCAAGTATTTTTAATGAAATAAGATCGACAGGTAATATGAGGGTACCAATTTGAACCAATCAAGACTTATAAACAGTGGATGTAATGAAGGTTTCTCCCAACGGAGTTTTCACAGATAAGTCAAAGTCTAATTTTTCCGGAGTCAAATTTAATCGTTGAGCGCAAGTAGGAGAAATAAAAGAATGGGTAGAACCGGTATCAAATATGGTATAAACTTTGCTAGAATTTATGATAAGCTTACCCGTGATGACCTCATTTGGGATCCTTACTTTCTGGGAGGTCACAACAAACGCTCTCCCTTGTACTACCGATTTTGACTTTTCTGGGACGGCCTTTGGTGCCTCCATCCTAGCTGAACTTATTTTCGGTAAACGATAAAATCGAGCTAAATGATCTTCTCTTCCACAATTATAACATGCTTTGGACGGTATCACGCAGTTTAGACTGATGTATCCTTCCCCTCCGCATTTGAAACATATGATAGGTGGTTGTTCTTCTTCCTTAACAACGGGTGCTGGTGCTGACGTCTTTCCATCATTGTTGAATCTCCACTTCTTGAAATGTCCATTCTTATTGTTTTGGCCCTGATTACCACCGAAGTGGTTACCATTTCTGGCCTGTTGATTCCCTCCACGCTTGTTGTCACCGCTTCGATGACGGCTCTCACTAGTATTATCATTTTGTCAGCTGCTCTCTTTTGGTTGCGTTGACTCGTTATCGCGCTCCACTAACTGAGCCCTATTCACAACATCCGAATACAAACACAGTTTATGAGAAATAAGATGTTGACGTATCTCTGGCTTCAACCCTTTTAAAAACATCCATGTCATTCTCTCTTCATTATCCACCAAGTTGGACGCAAACCGGGACAACTCGGCAAACTTGGCTTCGTACTGCGACACGGTCATATTATTCTGCTCCAACTTGATGAACTCTACCTCTTTTTATGTGACGTATACTTTCGAAAAAGTACTTGTCATTGAACAGTTCTTGGAACTTCTCCCAAGACATCTTCAGTGCAACAGGTTGAGTACGCTTTACCGATTCCCACCAGTAATCTGCCTCTCCTCGCAACATAAAGGTGGCAAAGGGAACCTTTTGCTCTTCGGCGCATCCCAAGACATCAAATATCTTGGTGATCTACTTTATCTACGTCTCCGCCTTAAATGGTTTTGGCTCTCCAATAAACTCCGGTGGTCCCAGCTCCTTGACCTGTTTAGCGGTGATCGTCAGAGAGTTTTCAGTGTTTCCACCTATATTTTGGACAGGAGCCGCTCTCGCCTGCTGTTGCATGAACTGCATAAAGCTTCTGAACATTCCATCATTCATCATTTGGTCAGTGTTGTTGTTTGCATGAGGATTGTCGCCTTCCTGATGCACATTATCCTGAGTATTGATATGTGGTGAATCAACGGTCGCCTGTGCTCCATTGCTATCTCAACATTCTCAGATGTCATTTTCAGATACTGCCACAAAACAAAATGTTAATTAACATGTAACATATTATCCCTATACTCTGACCGACCAAATAAATACCAAATAAACTTAGGTAGGTCATACTAGCGAAGGAATTCCCTGTCTCTCCCCTCCTAGTTCTATTCTCACATCATAGCCAGGGATCATATCCCTAAGCTCTGATACCAACTGTGACGCCCCAAAATTAGGTATACATCACCCATCTTGAGTCGCCAGATACATGGTATAGAATTCAAATACAACTGTCGTGTACAATATGACAGAACATAAACTGTGAGTTTGAATACAAATATTGTCTTCAGGAGAGTATCCATACTCAAAAATAGTCCTCATTATAATTATTATCACACTATTACATAGAATAGTGAGGACTACTAATGCTATCATCTGGTCCATCACTCCGTTTTCTGACTCGTCCCAGCTATATTCTCATTTCTTGAAGAGAACAGTGAAAGAAAGGGTGAGCTCAACTAGCCCAGTAAGAAATATTATGACTAAGATAATGCAAAATAAATTATCATTAGTCTTCAACAATGTTAAACTGATAAAATACAATAGACATCAAGTTTAACTGCAGCGGATCAAGCAATCCATTAAAAGAGTTAAGTAGAGAATAAAATCTACTATCTTTTATGATTTAAAAGATTTTTCATCACTGTTATTGCTGAGACTCAGCTTAATAAATATTTCACATCATCGAATCACCCCTGCACTACGGCCAAGGATATTCTTTAGTATCACGACCATAATTATCCATGCACTACGGGCCAAGAATATTTGTGTATTCATTAACGGTCATGATCATGCCAACAACTGTCCATCAATGCACTACGGGCTAATGGGGACTTTTACCACATCATTTGTAACATTACGGTCATGATTACACCGAATAATTCCTGGTCATAATCATACCAAGTCCATCTATGCACTACAGGCCACAGATGACTTTCAAAAAAAATTTAAACATGAGGATGATGACAATGATATAAGAATTCAATAAAACAAGTTCAAGAATTAATTTATTCAGGAATCAATAACGTCCAAATTGTCAACATGATACTGCTTTGTGGAGTAAAATTCAAGAAGGCTCAGAAGAATATTTTCATGAAAAGATACTGGATGAAGTGCATAGACATGTTATTCCAACAGAATAATAATAACGGAACCAGGTTAGACAAAATTTGCACCGACAGAATTTTCCAACAGAATAATAAAGACGGAACCAGGTCCGGTGTAAAATACACAGACAGGATGTTCCAACAGAATAATAATAAAGACGGAACCAGGTTCGGTGTAAAACACACAGACAGGATGTTCCAATAGAATAATAATAGACACACAAACACTTCTCTCATCATTTCAATATTCCACCAAAATCCACTAACATATATAAATATATAAAATACCTCATAAAAATCACATTAATAATTTTAACAACATCTATCACCTTTATTATAATTCACAATATTAATCGATCAGGTCGTTCCCAGGAAAGAGGGGACTTTCTAATAAGAATTTCTCCCTATTGACGCACAATTAAGTGACCAAACCTCTCATTGACAGAACTTTTAGACATCGTTAATATTGCAAATAATAATATTAATAACTTTGTCGTCTCAATTATTGATATAATAATATATAAAAATATCGACAATAATTGAATCAATTAACGTGAGATACTATGTAACAATTACTATAGCAATAATTGAACAAAACTGAGTGACTTCTCACGTAAGTATCAATAATTTATACTGTGTGCTACTGTACAACTACGCGTATTACTGTACTTTTAACACCGGATGTTTCAACAGTTAACGGTAAAACTTCTGTCGTTATTTTTATAAAGTATTTTTGTCGTTTTCTCAATCCGACAATAATTTCGTTGTGGGGTCCACCAATGATTTTGCCGTTATACGAATATTCCCTATTAAAACGAATATTCCCCGACCAATCGAATATTATATAACAACTTGCATACTTTGCAAAATTTATAATTATTACTCACAATTATTATATCAAATTCATTCCATAATATTCAAAAATGATAATTATAGAAAATTCATCTTTATTTATAAAAGTTGGGGTTTTACAGCTGTGTACAGTTTGGACTGATGTGTCGCTCCCCTCCGCATTTGTAACATACGACCGGCGGTCGTTCTCCTTCCTTAACAACAGGTGCTGGTACTGACGTCTTTCCATCATTATTGAATCTCCTTTTCTTGAAACTTCTACTTCTATTATCTTGGTCATGATTACCACCGAAGTGGTTACCATTTCTGGCATGTTGATTCCCTCCACATTTGTTGTCACCGCTTCGATGACTGCTTCCACTGGTATTATTGACTTGTCGGCTACTCTCTCTTAGTTGGGTTAACTCATTATCGCGCTCCAATAACTGAGCCCTATTTACAACATCTGAATACAAACACAGCTTGTGAGAAATGAGGTATTGACGTATTTTGGGTCTCAAACCTTGCAGAGGCATTCGCGTCATTCTCTCCTCATTATCAACCAAATAGGATGCGAACCGGGAGAACTCGACAAACTTAGCCTCGTACTGCGACACGGTCATAATGTTTTACTCTAACTTGATAAATTCTACCTCCTTTATGTGACGAATACTTTTGGAAAAGTACTTGTCGTTGAACAACTCTTGGAACTTCTCCCAAGATATTTTGAGTACGGTAGGCTGAGTACACTCTACTGATTCCCACCAGTAATCTGCTTCTTCTCTCAACATGAAGGTGACAAAGGAAACTTTTTGCTCCTCGGAGCATCCCAAGACTTCATATATCTGGGTGATATGCTTTATCCACGTTTTCGCCTTAAGTGGTTCTGGCTTTCCCCAAAACTCCAATGGTCCTAGCTCCTTGAATTACTTAGCAGTGACCATATGTGAATTGCTCTCGCCTGATGTTGCATTAATTACATAAATCCTCTGAACATCCCATCGTTCATCATTTAATCGGTGTTGTTGTTTACCTGAGGATTATTATCTTCCTGTTACACATTATCTCGGGTATTGATTGTTGGTTACTCAATGGTCTCATGTGCTTCATTGCTGATCTCAACATTTTTAGATGTCATTTTCAAACACTACCATAAAATAAAGGTTTATTGACATGTCACATATTATCCCTATACTCTGACCGACCAATTAAATACCAAATAAACTTAGGTAGGTCATACTAGCGAATGAATTTTCCGTCTCTTCCCTCCTAGTTTTTATCTCACATCTCAGCTAAGGATCATATCCCTATGCTTTGATACCAACTGTGACGCCCCCAAAATAAGTATACATCACCCATCTTGGGTCGCCAAATATATGGTACTGAATACAAATACAAACTTAATTACACAACATGAGCTAAGAGTTTTTACACGAATATTGCCTCATAAACAATATCCAAACTCAAATTCAATCCTCACTACATTTATTATCACACTAAATAGTGAGGACTACTATAGCCACCATCTCGGACCATCACTCCGTTCCCCAACTAGTCCAGGCTACGTTCTTATTTCCTGAAGAGAATAATGAAAGTAAAAGGGTGAGCTCAACTAGCTTAGTAACAAATATTATGACTAAGATAATGCAGAATAAGTTATTGTTAGCCTTCAACAATGTTAAAATGATAGAATATAATAGACAACAAGTTTAACTGCAGCGGAACAACCAATCCATTAAAAGAGTCAAGTAGAGAATGATATCTACTATCTTTTATGATTTAAAAAGTTTTTCATCAACTTTATCGCTGAGACTCTGCTTAATAAATAACCCACATCCAAGGATATTCATGTAATCATCAATGATCATGATTAAACCGAATAATCCCTGGTCATAATCATACCAACAACTATCCATTAATGCACTACAGGCCAATGAGGACTTTTACCACATCATTTATAACATTATGGGTCATGATTATACCGAATGATCCCTGGTCATAATCCTACCAATCAACAGTCCATCTATGCACGTAAGTTAAAGATGACTTTCATCACAATATAAGCACGAGGATGATGACAATGATATAAGAATTCAATTAAAAAAAAGTAAACGATAAAATTTTAAAGATTTATAATTTAATTTATCTAGAATTCAATAATGTTCAAATTACCAACATGATACTGCTTTGTGGAGTAAAATTCAAGAATGATAGTGTATTAAAAATTATTTGGACCGAAAAGAAATCAATTTTTGTCATGAATAGTACTCTGGGTGAATAGTATCCAGGTGATTAGTACTCCGTGAATAGTACTTTATGAATAGTATTTTATGAATAGTACTTTTGTGAATAGTACCGTATAAATAAATAGTACTCATGGACAGTACTCCGACATGAAAAGCTTAAAATTTAACAAGAATGTGCAGAAAATATCCTTGTGAAACGATACTAGATGAAGCACAAATTTAAAGGATATTCTACTAATTTCACGGAGTATAGAAGAAATACTTTAACAAAATGAGGGTATAATCAAGAATACGAGACGAAATAATATTACTCACATACTACAGAGTATGGAAGAAAATATTATTCCTATGAATACTGAAAAAAATAATAGCCCTTACCTCAGAAGAAGACTGGATACTAGAATAGTGAGGTAACAGACTTCTCTTCTTCTTTCTCTCTATAGCTTCTCTCTCTATACTTGCTCTTGTGAGTACCTTCATTTATACCTCCATTTTTAATTTAGTAATGCAAGTATTATCAGTCTTACACCACCTCCCCTAATAGTACATACATGTGAATCAATAGTACACACATGCGAATAAATACTTATAAGCATGTGAGTTAATAGCAATTAATTACTCATTTATCTGATTAATTACCCGATTGGTCAATATAACCTCCAGACATCTATTATTATCGAAATAAATGTTAATTTCCACTAACACTAATAATCCCAACACAATGGAACTATCAATTTTATCTTTAATCAACACGAACTTATTCATCATTAATATTATAAATCACAATATTTAACAACCAGATCATTCCCAGGAAAGAGGGGGCTTTCTGATAAGGATTTCTCCCTATTGGAGCGCAATTAAGTGACCAAACCTCTCATCGACAGAACTTTTTAGACATTGTCAATATTGTAAATAATAATATGAATAACTTTGTCGTCTCAATTATTGATTTAATAATATAAAAATATTGATACTGTGACAATAATTGGATCAATAATGAGAGATATTATACAGCAATTACTGCAGCAATTACTATAGTAATAATTGAGTATAACTGAGTGACTTCTCACGTAAGCATCGATAATCAATACCGAGTGTTATTATGAAACCACGCGTATTACTGTACTTTCACCACCAGGTATTTTAATAGTTTAACGGTAACACTTTTCGCCGTTATTTTTATAAAAAAATAATTATGTCGTTTTTTAACTACGACAATACTTCAATTATAGGATCCACCAATGATTGTGTCGTCGTAGGAATATTCCCTGTTAAAACGAATATTTCCTAACCAATCGAATATTTTATAACAACTTGTTTACTTTACAAAATTTATAAATATTACCCACAACTATAACATTATATCAAATCCACACCATAATATTCAAAAATATATTTCGAGAAAAAATAATCTTTATTCATAAAAATTGGGGTCTTACATAGACCCCACAACAGAAGCATTGTTGTAGTTAGAAAACGACAGAAATATTTTTTATAAAAATAACGGCGAAAGTTTTACCGTTAAACTGTTGAAATACCCGGTGGTAAAAGTACCGTAATACGCGTGGTTGCATAGTAGTACACGATATTGATTATTAGTGCTTACGTGAGAAGTCACTCAGTTATACTCAATTATTACTACAGTAATTACTGCATAATATCTCTCATATTATTGATTCAATTATTGTCATAGTATCATCTGCATAATATTTTTAAATCAATAATTGAGACGACAAAGTTATTCATATTATTATTTACAATATTGACGATGTCTAGAAAGTTCTATAGAGGAAAGGGGTTTGGGATTATTAGTGTTAGTAGAAATTGACATTTATTTCGATAATAATTGATTTCTGGAGGTTAAATTGACCAATCGGGTAATTAATCGGATAAATGAGCAATTAATTGCTATTAGTTCACATGCATATAACTATTTATTCACATGAATGGAACTATTGTTTCACATGCATGTACTATTGATTCACATGCATGTACTATTAGGGGAGGTGGTGCAAGTTTGATAATACTTGTAGGACTAAATTAAAAATAGAGAAAAAGATGAAGGTACTATACTGTAATAATTCGAGCCCCAAAATGTGTAATTATCGAAACTATGTTTATCTATAAATAGAACCTCATTCTTCTTTCATTCTCACCAATTCACTAAGACTCACAAGAGTAATTATAGAGAGAGAAGCTATAGAAAGAAAGAAGAAGAGTATCCTGCTACTTCACTATTCCACTATCCAGTCTTCTTCTAAGGAAAGTGATGTTATTTATTTCTTATTCGTAAGGGATATTATTTTTGTTCAATATTCGTATGAAATAATATTTTCTTCCATATTCTGTAGTATGTAAGTAATATTATTTCGTTTCGTATCCCTAATTTTACACTCATTTTGTTGAAGTATTGCTTTTATACTCCGTGAAATTAGTGAAATATTCTTGAAATTTGCACTTCATCTAGTATCGTTTTACAAGGATATATTTCTAAACATTCTTGTTAAATTTTAAACTTTTCATGTCGGAGTACTATTCATGGGTACTATTCATTTATACGACACTATTCATACGTACGACACTATTTATGCGTACAGTACTATTCATAAATACGATACTATTCACAAAGTACTATTCATGGATACTATTCATAAATACGGTTCTATTCACAAAGTATTATTCAGGGGTTAATATTCATAAAGTACTATTCGTGGGATACTATTCATAGAGTACTATTCCCGAAGTATTATTCACGAAGTACTATTCACTCATGTATTATTCACTCGGGGTACTATTCATGATAAAAATTGATATTTTTACTGTCTAAATTATTTTTGATACAATATTATTCTTGAATTTTACTCCACAAAGCAGTATCATGCTGACAATTTGGACATTATTAAATTTTAGATAAATTAAATTATAAATCTTTAAAAATTTATCCTTTGCTTTCTTTTAATTGAATTCTTATATCATTGTCATCATCCTCATGCTTATATTATGATGAAAGTCATATTTGGCCGTTAGAGGTGGCAAACGGGCGGGCGGGCGCGGGCCGGGCCGGGCCAGACCCAAAAGGCCCGAATTTTCACGGGCCAAAAAAAGTAAGCTCATAGCCCGCGGTCTCACGGGCGGGCCGGGCCGGCCCGCGGGCCGAAGGCGGTTTATGCCTATTATTTGGCACTTTTTTGAGCCCGCAAAGTCCGAGGCCGGGCCGGGCCTTGAACGGGCTGGGCCAAAAAGGCCCGAGTTTTTGTGGGCCAAAAAAATACGGCCCAAAACCCGCTTTTTGGCAGGCGGGCCGGCCCGGCCCGCGGGGTTTGGGCCCGTTTGTCAGGTCTATTGGCCGTAGTGCATAGATGGACTGTTGATTGCTATGATTATGACTAGGGGTCATTCGGTATAATCATGATCCGCAATGTTATAAATGATGTGGTAAAAGTCCTCATTGGCCCGTAATCCATTGATAGACAATTGTTGGTATGATCATGACAATGCGTTCTCTTTGGCTAAGGGTACAAAGATGAATTGTTGTTTGACATGTTCTTGACCATTGGTAAAAACACGAATATCCTTGACCCGTAGGGCATGGATACTTCGTGGTCGTGATACTAATGAATATCCTTGGCCCGTAGTGCATATGGATAATTCAGTGATGTGGATTATTTGTTAAGCTGAGTCTCAGCGATAAAATTGATGATAAATTTTTTAAATCATTGAAGATAGTAAATATCATGCTTTACTTGACTCTTCTAATGGATTGTTTATTCCGCTGTAGTTGTTGATCTAAAACTTGTTGTTTATTGTATTCTATCAGTGGTTATACTGTTGAAGGCTAATGATAATTTATTCTGCATTATCTTAGTCATAATATTTCTTATTAGGCTAGTTGAGCTCACCCTTTTCTTTCACTGTTCTCTTCAAAAAATGAGAATATAGCTGAGACTAGTCAGGGAATGAAGTGATGGTCCGAGATGGTGGCTATACTAGTAGTCCTCACTATTTTTATAAAATAGTATGATAAAAATTGTAATGAGGACTCCATTTGAGTGTGTATATTGTCTACGAGACAATATCTGTGTTAAAACTCTCAGCTATATTTTGTCGTATTTTGCACGACAGTTGTATAATTAAGTTGTAGTTGTATTCTGTAACATGTATCTGGTGACCCAAGATAAGTGATGTATACCTGTTTTGGGAGCATCACAGTTGGTATCAAAGCTTAGGGATATAATTCCTGGCTGAGATGTGAGACTAGAACTAGGAGGGGAGAGACGGGTTAATCCTTCGCTAGTATGACCTACCTAAATTTATTTGTTATTTAATTGGTCGGGCAGTGTATAGAGATAATATGTGGCATGTCAATTAACCCTTGTTTTGTGACAGTGTTTGAGAATGACATCTAAAAATGTTGAGATAAGCAATGAAGCACATGAGACCGTTGAGTCACCGACGATCAATAACCAGGATAATGTGCATCAGGAAGGCAATAATCCTCGTGTAAAAAATAACACCGACCAAATAACGAACGATGGTATGTTTAGGAACTTTTTAGAATTTATTCAAAACCAAACGAGAGAGACTCATGTTCAAAATACAGGTGAAACACTGGCAAGTCAAGGCTAGTCACTGCTAAGCAGTTCAAAGAGCTGGGACCGCCAGAGTTTTTGAGAAAGCCAGAATCACTTAAGGCGAAGACGTGGATAAAGCAGATTCCCAAGGTATTTGATGTCTTGGAATGCTTAGAGGAGCAAAAGGTTCCCTTCGCCACCTTTATGTTGCGTGAAGAGGCAGATTACTGGTGGGAATCTGTAAAATATACCCAGCCTGACGCACTCAAGATGTCTTGGGAGAAGTTCCTGTAACGCCCCCAAAATCGAGACTATTTTTCTTCCCGATCTTGTGCGTTAATACTACCTTGTTATAGCTTTAAAACATTGTTTAATGTTAAAATAGCTAAAAATGCGGAATAATTTTTTTTCCTTTTCTTTCCATTCATTCATTCCCTGAATCGCAACCTTTACAATTCTTCCTTATACTAGAATCATATTTATTATATGACTTATTTAGTCTGAGTAGATATATATATATATATATATATATATATATATATATATATATATATATATATACATACACACAATTCATTCTTTCAAGCATATCCCTCTTTAGAACAAATAATCTTTATCTATCGAATAATTCAAAAATTTACACATCTGTGATTTACACATGAAAATACTTTCAAATGATTCAACACAATCTCAATTAAATCACTACTCTTCTTTTCATGCGCTCCTAATCATGATAGATCGCATCATAACTTTAACCTGCAAATTAAGCAAGATTGAGCACGACAGCCCAGCAAGTCTAACAGTCTATCATGCATCACGTAGCATATAGGTTTCACATTCAGTTCATGCATTTATATTCTTGGTGTTCAAGCATATTACAAATGCATTATCACATTTATGTCCTGCTGGTAGCAACATACATTCCATAGCATACTACACATGTCATGTACATGTCATTCATTGCACATATATATTTAGTTCCCTAACTCAATTCAGTAATTAGTCATAATTTGACATTCATTATTCACAAAGCAAATAATGCAGTTCATAGGTATTACATACTTATCAACATAAATCATGCTAACAGTTATCTATATCAATTATAAGTCCACATAAATAAACTGAGAAACTTGCCTTATTCGTAGACTATTGGTACAATTTCAGCGTAACTTGTGTATTCTCACAGATCCTACACAATTATTTGCATTTACAAGCATATTAGCCAAATAACCAAGTCATATAGCTTGTATGTTCACATATCACATAATCATAATGTTTTTAGTTTATGTTCTATATTTAAGATACATGTTTTAAATATCTCATCCAAGTTCTTACAATAATCTTTTCTTTCTTTCATAGGGTTTGACATAATTTTTGTTCATGAATTTTTCATTATATTAGTTCACATTCCTTTTTCTTTTTTTGTTTGCCATAAGTATACATTGCAATCTACTTTATAACTTCGGTATTCAAGGTGAATACGTAAGGTATTTCATGTATTAAATATAATTGTATATCATAAGGGTAGAACTTTTAGCTTCTAATCTGCTTTGCAAATTATATTGTCAAACTATTCGTTTAAACTTATTGCGTTTCTTAGTTATGTCAAAACAACCCTCTTTGGCCAAATATATCTTGCAGCCTTTATTGTTGCTTCAACAATTCTATCGCATAATTTAATTTGGCTTATTATCATTTCACTATAAATTTTGCTTGTTATCCTTTTGTTTCATCTATTTAACTAAGTGAGTCTAGTAGCTCACTTAAATGCACTAACGGTTTCTTAGCATTTCTTTATGTTATTAGTCACTTATATTTGACTGTGGAATTATATTAATTTTAGTGTGGCTTTACACTGCATTAGCAGTTAACTAACCACTGCTGCTGCAAATGTGCAGTAGCTTTGCCTCTCCTTTGCTTACTAATTAGCTCCAATTGCATTTTTAATTTAAATTGAGCTGCCCCAAAACTGCCATAGCAGTTTCCTAATGTTATACGCTGCCCTTTACTTATGATACAAAACAAAACCACAAGTGGTCTTTCTTTACTACTGTAGCAGCTAGTTGTTGCTTGCTATTGCTGGTATTTGATGCTATAGCATCTATTTTCTGCACGCCATTGCTGGTTATAGCTGCTGCCAGTGGGCAGCAGCCCTTTATTTTAGTTCCTACTTTGATACACCTTAATCCTCACATTATATTTCTAACTCAAATTGGCTGCCCACATTTGCCAAAAAATAGTGTGTTGTGGCTGCTTGATGATGCCCCATGGCTGCAACCCTTACCTCTTACTCTAAATAATTTACTTTCCTCACGTGTCAATTCAACTGCCATAAACTTTTAGCATGTTATATGCACTTTATATCCTTAATTGTATCCTTACTAAATCCCAGCAACTTCAATTCAATTTATTACATTCGTGTTCAAAACAGCCCCAAAGGACTAAAACAAAATAGGCCAGCCACAGAAGCCAAACCATATTGCTCTCTGGCCTCCTTTTCCATTTTCTAGTTTGCAAATCACAAGTCCAATGGAAACCAAAATTTAACAAGTTATAAAGGGTATATCATAGTATTTTTAAAAATATAACTCTTCTAATTTGGGCATCCTAGACAGGTTAAACAGAGAGCTAAAACTGCCATATCGAAACAGTTTTCAATTTTTTTCCAACTGTACCCTCTCTTGCTCAAATAATCATAACTTTTTCGTTTTAAAACATTTTAAAGCGATTCTTGAGCCCACGCGAAGCTAACTTCCGAGGCTACAACTTTCATTCTTTGACCATTTCAAATTCAAAACACAGAATTCCAGAAAATTCGTACAAGGGGACTGCTCTGAATTTGTTAGACAGATTTAATGCCACTGCTTTGAACGGGCATAACTCATTGCTCCGAAGTCGGGTTTAGTCCATTTCTGAGTCTATGGAAATTGTATTCAGTGTACTATAATATACCAAAAGACCAAAATTTTCTGAACATCCTAGCTAACCCCGAATTTTCATTTTAAGGTCAGCATTTCACAATTTTTCGATTTCTAACATGTTTATTTCATGACTTTATTACTTCTAGCTCATATACCAAATTAGAACAAATTTTAAATATGTTTTACATAGCATATAAGACTGCATTTAATAGTTATAACCTTTCCATTTCAGCTTCAATAGGCTGCTCAAAACAGCACTTAAAGTAGCCTTGGCATACTACTTTTTAATTTTTCACTTTGGCTTGTAGTTGAGTTTTGTTCCAATCTTATATGCTTAGTCACTCTAATTATCAATTTATCATCTCATATAACATACTAATCTGTCCCAAGCCTTAATTCCATCTAATATTCAATTTTTAGCCAAAACAGTCCACTTAAGACTTTTATCGAGCAAGTTGTGTGTACATTTTTCCGACACCCTTTTCATAGCTATTAGTTTGTATTATAAACCTATTTTATCCTCCTTATAAGTCCACACAACCATCCTATCTCCTTTACTCTACTTCAGCCCCATAACAATAGAATACACAGCTAAATCAGTTATACACTTGGTTTATAAACTAACAAGTTCACCACTTTCCTTATTCCTTTCAAAGTTTCTTTTATTGTTGATTCCCATAAACCAATTATCATAGATAAGCATATCCAGTGATACTCTATGTTACACAATCACTACACACAAACTAATAAATTTACCATTAACCACATATATGAACCAATTTTGACAAAACCTTGCATTCCATAATAAAAATATAATCAAGATAAGCTATAATACCTTTCACTTGCTTGTTTATGAGATCTTTCTATCCTTAAATTCAAAGTCCAGCTTCACCACACAAATCATGAAGCTTTACCTCTTCCTCGCTCTAACTGAAATGAAACATTGAAATTTATTTGAGAGAGGGGATGGCGGGTGGAAACATAAAATAAAAGGAAGCTCTAGAATGTGCTTTGGGTTCTATAGAACCTCTGTTCTTGCTTATCCTTGAATGGACTGAACTGAGTTAGCAAGGGAGATCAGTTAGCCTTGGGATAGGGGTGCTCGGCAGTGTGGGAGAGGGAAGCAGAGGAGTGGCCAGAGAAGGGTCATGGCTTTATAGCTTTGACTTCCTTACTCTTTTCTTCTATTCTTTGCATGGCCATTAGTCTCTAATACTTGACTACTACGAATTGTTATGCTTCAGCATGTAATACATGGGTAATAATATAAGTATGTACATATAGTACCTTACTTTTATTGCCTATAGACACAATATTTACATTATACATATATTATATTACATAATATTTCCCATTTATATTATCTTACTTACAACTAAAATAAGATAATATATAAAACACCATCATTTTTGTTTATTAAAATAATTTAGCTTTATAAAAATTACTTTCAATTTCTTATAAGTTGGTCACCCAACTTAAGTCTTCTCTAGTCTTCCCCCTCGTCTTTAAAAGCTTGCAAATCACTCCCGAGTATATTCTTAGCATATTCTCAGAATATTCTTTATTCCTTAGCATATTCCTTAAGATATTTTCTTAAGTTTTAAATATTAGGTTTTTAACCCTAAACTTTTCTTAACTCGCATAATTTCCCCTTAACTTTCATAATTCACTTCCATACTTTATTAAGTTATTTAATTACCCAATCTTAGTAACTTAATTTAATTAAATAAGTTACTACATAAATCTCTTTAATTTATTTTACCCTATTGGAATCATATAATTTACATAACCCATCTTTGATATATAAATTATATAAAATATAACATAACATACTCAGAATACATATTTATTTTATAATTATAAAATAAATATGCTACACATAATTTTTTATGTAAATACAATTATTTACACACCCAAGATATTATAATATAATATCCTTACCTCATTATCATAAATTCAATTAAGAATTTATTTACTTTCTTAAGATATTACGATAAATATAATATTTTTTTATTATATAAATTAATTTTATATAAGAATTTATTCTAATACTCTTGGGTAAAGTATATACAAATATTATATGCTTAACCAGCCTCTTTTTGCCTCATTACGCAAGTTGTTCCCAACAATTTTATTTCTCTGTGTAATATATATATATATATATATATATATATATATATATATATATACTTGCAAATATTCTTTATAATGCACATGTACTCACATCACATATAGAAAATAAATAATAAATTTATTCTCTCACCTTATAAATTGTTTATATCAATTTATTTATATATAGTAAGTATAACTTAATATATTTACCTTATAAATAGAAATTTATTCAATATATAAGATATTATAATTAAAATAATAATAATTCAACTCTAGAATTTATTTTAATATCATTTATTTAAAATATACAATAATTCTTATATACTAATTACTTTTTTTTCCCTTCTATAAATTATTTTCAACAATTTAACAGTAATAAATATAATAATATACTTACTACATTAAAAATATACATACATTACGTCTAATAATGTAATACATGATTTCTTCAATAAAAGGGTGGTTATACATTAAGTATATATTTTATGCCACCAATTCACCATATTAAAATAATTTAATATTATAAATTATTTTTATTCTATCCATCTCATTTTCTTTAATAAATTACCCCTACAATTTATTTACATATAATAAATATATAATACCAATATATTTATTAAGCATAAATATCACATATTGCATAATTCATACCCACTTATACAATATCATATCATACAACATATTATCTAATAAGAATTTTATTTATTTAATTCTTATTTTAATATTACCCAAAAAATTGGGTTATCACAGTTTCACGAATTGTTCAACGATAAGTACTTTTTCGAAAGTATTTGTGACGCCCCCAAAATAGGTATACAACACCCATTCTGAGTCGTCAAAATACATAGTACAGAAACAACTATAACTTTATTAATACAACGTAAATAGTGAGTTTAAATACAAATATTGTCATCTAGACAATATCCACACTCAAATAAGTCCTCATTATAATTATTGATACATTATTTTATAAAAATGGTGAGGACTACTAAAACGCCTTTCTAGAATCTTCACTCCATACCCCGGCTAGTACTCGCTACATTCTCGCATTCTGAGAAGAAAAATGGAACAAAAAGGAAAAGGGTGAGCTCAACTAGCCCAATAAAGAATATTATGACTAAGATAATATAGAACAAGTTATCGTTAGTCTTCAACAGGGAAAAATTTAATAGAATACAATAGACAACAAGTTTTAAATCAATATTCACAGCGGAAATAATAATTCATTAGAAGAGTTAAGTAGAGAATGAAATTTACTATCTTCTATATATGAATTTAAAAGTTCATCGTCGATATTTTATCCCTGTAACATCAATCAATATATATCTGGAATCAAATATTTATCTCTGCACTACAGGCCAAAGATATTCATCAGTTGGTCATGTTCATCTAAACACATGTTCATCTTTACACTACGGACCAAAGATATTCATCAGAAATTATTCATCTTTACACTATAGGCTAAAGATATTCAGTAATATCATCATTTAGGACTGAGGATGATGAAAAATATTTTAAAGGAATTGAATACAGTGAAACAAAATAACAAATATTAAGGATTCGTATTTCGGTTTATCTATGTCTAAAAATACCTCATAAGTAATCATAGTGGAGTAAAATTTAAGAATGATCAAAATATGGATACAATCAACGCTAGTATCCATAATAGATATTTTGGACGAAAAACGAAAATTTAATTTTTCTGTGAATAGTGCCGTATTCGTGAATAGTGTCGTATACGTGAATAGTACCGTATACGTGAATAGTAACCCTGACACAAAAAGTTTCAAATTTGATAAAAATTTAGATCAATATTTCGGCATAATGATATTGGAAGAAATAATATCATTTATATAAAAAAATAACATCCCTTACTTCAAAAAGACAGTACTTCTGACTAGAATACTGGAATAGAGCTGAAGGGAACTTGCACCGTATAACAACACTCAAAGTCTTAAAATACTCACAAGAATACGCTCGCTAATATAGAGAGAGAAAGAGAGAGAAAATATTAGTTTCTGGTGTGATTTTCAATTCTAACCTAAGCACCCTATTTATAGGAAAATGCTTAGAAAACCAAAGCAGAAAATTTAATAAAATATTAATATATAATTAAATTTTCTTACGCCCACTTTGAATTCTCTAGCTTCAGCACTTTGCACATGTTTAATGAGGCCACAAAGTATAAAAAACGTTTTTATTAATAAAAATAAATAAAACTTTCAAAAATCAATTATTTCGGAACTTCAGAACTTTAATAATTCATAATAAATAACTCTTTTGTCAGAAAAATTCAAACCACATGTCTTTTTCATAGGAAATTTCATTATCTACAACTTTGCAGAAGAAAGTTTTTCCAAATTCCAAACAGAAATTGACCGAAATCCATAAACGAGCTATTCTACAAGCTATAATCAAATTTCAGTCAAGAAATGGGCCCACAGACATGTTTAACATGTTTTAAACAACCTTTGCAACAAAAATACTCTTCCTTCACATATACTTATATATCCCACATTCATTGTAAAAATATCATCATTATTATATTATAATAATATAATAAAATATTATTTTATCAGAAAAGATAAAATATCGATTTTCAACAATTGTCACTTTAAAAAATTTTTTCCATTTATATCCACATAAAATGAATATTTTCCTCATCATATAAATCAATAATTAATTATTCACAAATAATATTACAGAATCACAATACTGACAACCAGGCAGTTCCCAGGAAAGAGGGGGCTTTCCAATAAGGATTTCTTCTTACTGACGCACAATTAGGTGACCAAACCTCTCCTTAGACAGAACTTTCTAGACATTGTCAATAATGTTATCTAATAATATTATTCAGATAATATGAATTATTGCTTCGATAATGGAAAATACTGTGTAATGACAATTATTGAAACAATAGTAATATAAAATATCAACGTAGCAATTATTGAATCAATAAAATAAAATACTGAACAGTAATTACTGTAACAATTATTGAGTAGTGCATTCTTACGTAAGAATCAATAATTGGTGTAATACCGTGTGCTACTGTGCAATAACGTGTATTACTGTGTTTTAACCACCGAATATTCCAACAGTATTAACGGTAACAACTACGCCGTTATTTATAAACAACTTATACTTGTCGTTTTCTTCATCCAATCACTTTCCGTTATGGGGCCCACAAAAGACTGTGCCGTCGTACAAATATTCCCCGACAGAAGAATATTCCACGACCAAACGAATATTCCCCGACAATAATGAATATTTTATAACCACTTGCTTATTTAAAAATATTTGCGCATTTTACCCATAGCTAACCTCATTAATCAATTTAACCCTTACTATTTCAAAATAATAAATAGAGAAAATTAAATTTCATTTATTAATAATTTGGGGTCTTACAGTATTCATCACATGAAAGAGGTTGAATTCATCAAGCTGGAGCAAAACAATATGACCGTATCGCAGTACGAGGCTAAATTTACGGAGTTATCCCAGTTTGCATCCCATTTGGTAGATAATGAAAAGAGAATGACGCAAATGTTTTTGTGAGGTTTGAAACCCGAAATATGTCAATACCTCATTTCTCACAAACTTTGTTTATATTCCGATGTTGTGAATATGGCTTAGTTATTAGAATGTGATTATGAGTCAGCCCAACCAAAAGGTAATGACCAACAAAATGACAATAATCGTACCGGTGGCAACGGCCATCGGAACAACGATAACCATCGTGGAGAAAATTATCATGCCAAAAATGGTAACCACTTCGGTGGTAATCATGGCCAAGGTAATAGAAGTGGAAATTTTAAGAAGAAAAGGTTCAATAATGATTGAAAGACAGTAGCACCCGTTTCCAAGAAAGAAGAACGACCACCGGTCGTATATTTCAAATGGGGACAAAAGGGACACATTCGTCCAAACTGTTGGGAAGTCATGACAACCGCACTCCCTTGAACTTCTCGGCTTTGACTTGTCTGGGGCAGCATTTGGTATCATCACTACCGTTGGAATTGACTTTTCTATAGGGCATATTCCACCCTAAAATGCTTCGTCGTACTCCTGATTTATGATCTGAATCATCAATCTTCGATCCATATCGAATTGAGGTTGACCGCTCTGTACAGGGTAATTCAAAACTCGATGTTGGGTTTTCCCAATTGCTGTCCAAAAAGAGAAATACATATCATCTATTTTAGCCTTTTTGGATCGAACGTCTCTTTCTATAATATCAACACGTCGTGCTGCTTTTACCCATGCATTCTCCATTCTCACTCGTTCAGTTGTTTCTTCTTTCAGCTGATCCTTGACATTTGAATTCTCAAATTCCAACTTTATTATCTTACACACTGCCAAAGAGTGCTTCTGTTCTAGTATCACATATCAGGTAATACAATTTTGAATTGTTGCATCCTTCTGCTCCACGACCGCCTGCTGTTCTTCAGCCTGCTCTTCTAACTCACGAATACGATCTTGCAATTCTACATTTTGATCAAAAATTTCTTCTAATAAATTCTCCTCAAGTTCCTCTTCTTCTTCACTCTTAGCTGCTACCTCTGCGATAGCTTGGGTGCAACTATTAATTCTTCACTCACCACATGGATATCTCTAATTTCTTCTTCGCCTGACCCCACATTATCCTGGTTGGTGATTAGAGGAGTCTCCACGGTCTCATTCACTCCATTGTTAATATTTTCAGCTGCCATTCTCAAATACTGCCACAAAATAAGGGTTAATTGTCATGCCATATATTATCTCTATATTTTGGCCGATAAATTAAATAACAAATAACTTAGGTAGGTCATACTAGCGAAGGATTTTTCTGTCTCTCCCCCTAGTTCTAGTCTCACATCTCAGCCATGGATCATATCCATAAGCTTTGATACCAACTGTGACGCCCCCAAAATAGGTATACATCACCCATCTTGGGTCGCCAAATACATGGTACAGAATTCAAATACAACTTAATTATACAACTGTCGTGTAAAGTACGACAAAATATAAGCTGTGAGTTTTAATACAAATATTGTCTTCTAGACAATATTCAAACTCAAATTCAATATTATTACATTTATTTTCACACTATTTCACAAAATAGTGAGGACTGCTAATGCAAACATCTGGACCGTCACTTCGTTCCATGACTATATAGTCCCAACTATGTTCTCATTTCCTGAAGAGAATAATGAAAGCAAAAAGGGTGAGCTCAACTAGCCCAATAAGAAATATTATGACTAAGATAATGCAGAATAAATTATCGTTAGCCTTCAACAGTGTTAAACTGATAAAATACAATAGGCATCAAGTTTAACTGTAGCAGAACAAAAAATCCATTAGAAGAGTCAAGTAGAGCATGATGTCTACTATCTTCTATGATTTAAAAGAATTTATCATCAATTTTATCACTGAGACTCAGCTTAATAAATAATGCACATCATCGAATCACCCCTGCAATACGACCAAGGATATTCATTAGTATCATGACCATAAATTATTCATGCACTACGGGCCAAGGATATTCGTGTTTTCATCAATGGTCATGATCGTGCCAACAACTGTCCATCAATGCACTACGGGCCAATGAGAACTTTTACCACATCATTTGTAACATTACGGTCATGATTATACCGAATAATCCCTGGTCATAATCATACCAAGTCCATCTATGTACTACGGGCCAAAGATGACTTTCATAACAATATAAGCTTGAGGATGATGACAATGATATAAGAATTCAATTAAATGAAAGTGAAGGATAAATTTTAAAGATTTATAATTTAATTTACCCAGAATTCAATAATGTCTAAATTTTCAACATGATACTACTTTGTGGGATAAAATTCAAGAATAATATTGTATCAAAAATAATTTGGATCGAAAAGAAATCAATTTTTGTCATAAATAGTACCCCTGGTGAATAGTACTCAAGTGAATAGTACCTCGTGAATAGTACTTTGGGAATAGTCAATCCGTGAATAGTACTCCGGCATGAAAAAGTTAAAACTTATCAAGAATGCTCAGAATAAATATTTTCATGAAAAGATACTAGATGAAGCGCAAATTTCAAGGATATTTTACTAATTTCATAAAGTATAGAAGCCAAAACTTTAACAAAATAAGAATAGAATTTGAAATTTGAAATGAAATAATATTATTTACATACTACAGAGTATGGAAGAAAATATTATTTCATACGAATATTGAAAAAAAATAACATCCCTTACCTTAAAAAGGAGAGTATTCCAACTAGTATAGCGGGGATATTCTTGAAAAAAACTTGAACTGTTTTCTACTAGTATAGCGGGGATATTCTTGAAAAAAACTTGAACTGTTTTCTACGCTCAAAACTTCCTTAAACTCTAAAGAAATACGCTCAAGATTATAGAACAAGAATTCTCTGATTCTGGTGTTATTTTCAATTCTAATTAAGTATCCTATTTATAGGAGAATGGAAGGATAGTATTTAGAAAAAAAATTCACGGATCAACAGTTAAATAACTCACGGGCTGAATTCAGACGCCTGATTTTCAATAATGTCATATAAAACAAATTTTAATAATATAAATATATGTATAAACACATGTTATATAGATAATCTTCCCACCCGTGACAAACTTTCAGGATTCTTCACCCCCCACTTTTTCTTCCAACGTGGGCTCCACGTGTTCCCCTCCTACCAACATTTTACCATCACAGGTTAGTCCCATTATACATATACTAAATAACTTTCTACCGATTATTTTAAAAAATGGGTAAATGGGGGTCCAAATAATAAATAAAATTTACAATAAATACTTCATAAAAATCCTCTCAATACTTTTAACAACATTTATTCATCATTATTATTCGCAATATTTAACAACTAGATCATTCCCAGGAAAGAGGGGGCTTTTCAATAAGGATTTCTCCCTATTGGCGCGCAATTAGGTGACAAAACCTCTCATCGACAGAACTTTCTAGACATTATCAATATTCTAAATAATAATATGAATAACAGTATCGTCTCAATGGTAAGAACTTGTCCCAACTTCCCTTGAAGTCAAGGACACAGAGTCTTAATAAATCTTCTAGAGTTTGAATAGTCCTCTCTGATTGTCCGTCCGTCTGAGAATGATATGCCGAACTATATCGTAAATCCGTGCCCATAGCTTTTTGTAAACTAACCCAAAATCGTGAAGTGAATCTTGGGTCTCGATCAGAAACTATGGATACTGGCATACCATGTAGTCTTACAATCTCGTTTATGTACATACGAGCAAGACGTTCAAGTGCATAAGTTTATCGTATCGGTAAGAAATGAGCAGACTTGATCAATCTATCAACAATGACCCAAATCGCATCTATACCTTGAGAAACCTTAGGAAGACCGGTAACGAAATCCATGGTAATGTGCTCCCACTTCCATTCTGGAATTTCAAGTGGTTGTAATGGACCTTTTGGTATTTGATGCTCCGCTTTGACTCGTTGACAAGTTAGACACCTTGAGATAAATATCTCTATCTCTCGCTTCATATTGCTTCACCAAAATGTATGACGAAGATCATGATACATTTTGGTACTCCCACGATGGATTGCAAACGGTGTGTTGTGCGCCTCCATCATGATTTCATACTTTAAATTAGGGTTGTTAGGAACACAAAGTCTGAAGTTGACTCGAAGTATTCCTTCTTCATCGATTCTTGCTTCCGGCATAGCACCTTCTTGCACTTTCTTCCTCATACGCATTTGCTCCAGGTCTGTAGCTTGAGCAACTTTAACTCTATCGATTAAAGTTGGTTCTACTCGTATATTCGCCATCATCACATGGGTCCCTGGAGTCTTTAACTCTATCTCCATCCTTTGCAAGTCACACAAAATGGGCCTTTGTGTTGACAATATCGCACTCGTACTTGCATATGATCTTCTACTCAATGCGTCAGCTACCATGTTAGCTTTTCCAGGATGGTATTGAATGGTATGATCATAATCTTTTAACAGTTCATGCCAACATCGTTGTCGCATGTTGAGTTACTTTTGAGTGAAGAAATATTTGAGGCTTTTATGATCCGTAAAGATCTCCACCTTCTCCCCATACAAGTAATGCATCCAAATTTTAAGTGCAAAGACAACAACTGCCAACTCTAGATCATGAGTAGGATAATTTCTCTCATATTCCTTAAGTTGTCTTGATGCATAGGCTATGACTTTTCCATGTTGCATGAGAACGCATCCCAACCCTTTGCTCGAAGCATCACTGTAGATGACAAATCCCTCCGAGCCAGATGGTATTGTTAGAACAGGTGCTGAAATGAGTCTCCTCTTGAGTTCTTGAAAACTCTTCTCACATTCTTCGCTCCAACCGAACTTTGTATCTTTCCGAGTCAGCTGAGTTAATGGAGTAGCGATTCGAGAAAATCCTTTCACGAATCTCCGATAATAACCAGCTAAACCAAGAAAGCTACGTACTTCGGTCACTGATTTAGGTTGCTCCTAACTTTGAATAGCTTCAATCTTTACCGGGTCAACAGATATTCCACGACTTGATACTATGTGCCCAAGGAATGCTACCTCCTCCAGCCAGAACTCGCACTTCTTCAACTTGGCATAAAGCTTGTATTCACGAAGCTTTTGGAGTACCAGCCTCAAGTGTTGCTCATGATCTTCACGACTTTTGGAATAAATAAGGATGTCATCAATAAAGACGACCACAAAGTGATCCAAATATTCCTTGAATACCCGGTTCATCATATCCATGAAGGCAACAGGAACATTAGTCAATCCAAAGGACATGACTAGGAATTCATAATGCCCGTACCGAGTTCTGAAAGTCGTCTTTGGAATATCATCAGTTCTAACCTTCAGCTGATGATACCTAGAATGAAGATCGATCTTTGAAAAGAATTGTGCTCCTTGCAACTGGTCAAGCAGGTCATCAATACGTGACAATAGGTACCTGTTTTTGATGGTGACATGATTCAACTCCCGATAATCAATACAAAGTCGCATACTTCCATCTTTCTTCTTCACGAATAGAACAGGAGCACCCCAAGGAGAAGTACTAGGATGAATAAAGTCAATGTCTAACAATTCCTGCAGTTGGATCTTTAACTCCTGAAGTTCAATAGGAGTCATTCGATATGGGGCTTTGGAAATCGGTTTTGTACCGGGTTCAAGGTCGATACAAAATTCAATTTCACGCTCTGGGGGTAGGCCAGGAAGTTCTTCAGGGAATACGTCAGGGAATTTATTAACAATAGAAATATCATTCAAAACTGACGTATTTTTGTTTAGATCCGTGACATGAGCTAAGAAAGCTTGACATCCGTTTTTCAATAAACGAATAGCTTTATGGCTTGAGATGACAACGATTGATTTTAATGGTTTGGTTGCTTGAATTCGCATAATAGGTCGATTAGGAATATGAAAGTTAACAACCTTACGAAAACAATCAATTTTTGCATGATGAGTAGTTAACCAATCAATCCCTAGAATCACGTCAAAAGCAAGTATTTTTAATGAAATAAGATCGACAGGTAATGTGTGGGTACCAACTTGAACCAAACAGGACTTATAAACCATAGATGTAATGAAGGTTTCTCCCAATGGAGTTTCAACAGCTAAGTCAAAGTCTAATTTCTCCGGAGTCAAATTTAATCGATGAGCGCAAGTAGGAGAAATAAAAGAATAGGTAGAACCGGTATCAAATAAAGTATAGACTTCGTTAGAGTTTATGATAAGCTTACCCGTGATGACCTCATTCGGGTTCCTTACTTTCTGGAAAGTCACAACAAACGCTCTCCCTTACACTACCAGTTTTGACTTTTCTGGGACGGCCTTTGGTGTCTCCATCTTGGTTGAACTTGTTTTTGGTAAACGACAAAATCGAGCTAAATGACCTTCTCTTCCACAATTATAACATGCTTTAGACGACATCGCGCAGTTTGGACTGATGTGCCCCTCCCCTCCGCATTTGAAACATATGATAGGTGGTCGTTCTCCTTCCTTAACAACGGGTGCTAGTGCTGACGTCTTTCCATCATTGTTGAATCTCCTCTTCTTGAAATGACCATTCTTATTGTTTTGGCCCTGATTACTACCGAAGTGGTTACCATTTTTGGCCTGTTAATTCCCTCCACGCTTGTTGTCACCGCTTCGATGACTGCCCTCAATGTTATTATCATTTTATCGACTGCTCTCTTTTGGTTACGTTGAATCGTTATCGCGCTTCACTAACTGAGCCCTATGCACAACATCTGAATACAAACACAGTTTATGAGAAATAAGATGTTGACATATCTCAGGATTCAAACCTCGCAAAAACATTCGCGTCATTCGCTCTTCATTATCCACTAAGTGGGACGCAAACCGGGACAACTCAGCAAATTTAGCCTCATATTGCGACACGGTCATATTATTCTGCTCTAATTTGATGAACTCCACCTCCTTCATGTGACGAACACTTTCGGGAAAGTATTTGTCATTGAACAGCTCTTGGAACTTCTCCCAAGACATCTTCAGTGCGGCAGGTTGAGTACGCTTAATCGATTCCCACCAGTAATCTGCCTCTCCTCGCAACATAAAGGCAAAGGAAACTTTTTGCTCCTTAGAGCATCCCAAGAAATCAAATATCTTGGTGATATGCTTTATCCATGTTTCCGTTATAAGTGGTTTTGGCTCTCCCTTAAACTCCGGTGGTCCCAGCTCCTTGAACTGTTTAGCGGTGACCGTCCGAGATTTTTCAGTGTTTCCACCTATTTTTTTGACAGGAGCCGCTCTCGCCTGCTGTTGCATGAACTGCATAAAGCTTCTGAACATTCGATCATTCATCATCTGGTCAGTGTTGTTGTTTGCATGATGATTGTCACCTTCCTGATGCACATTATCCTGATCATTGATATGTAGTGAATTAACAGTCGCCTGTGCTCCATTGCTATTCTCAACATTCTCAGATGCCATTTTCAGATACTGCCACAAAACAAAAGTTAATTGATATGTCATATATTATCCTTATATTCTGACCGACCAATAAAATACCATGCAAATAAACTTAGGTAGGTCATACTAGCGAAGGAATTCCCCGTCTCTCCCCTCCTAGTTCTATTCTCACATCTTAGCCAGGGATCATATCCCTAAGCTCTGATACCAACTGTGACGCCCCCAAAATTAGGTATACATCACCCATCTTGGGTCGTCAGATACATGGTACAAAATACAAATACAACTTACTAATACAACTGTCGTGTACAATACGACAAAACATAACTATGAGTTTTAATACAATTATTGTCTACTAGAGACTATACAAACTCAAAAGGAGCCCTCATTACAATTATTGTCACACTATTTAATAGAATAGTGAGGACTACGAATACTATCATCTGGTCCATCACTCCGTTCCCCGACTCGTTCCAGCTATATTCTCATTTCTTGAAGAGAACAGTGAAAGAAAGGGTGATCTCAACTAGCCTAGTAAGAAATATTATGACTAAGATAATGCAGAATAAATTATCATTAGACTTCAATAGTGTTAAACTGATAAACTATAACGAACATCAAGTTTAACTACAGTGGAACAAGCAATCCATTAAAAGAGTCAAGTAGAAAATAAAATCTACTATCGTCTATGATTTAAAAAGGTTTTTCAACACTGTTATCGCTGGGACTCAGCTTAACAAAATAATCCACATCATCGAATCACCCCTGCACTACGACCAAGGATATTCGTGTATTCATTAATGGTCATGATCATGCCAACAAATGTCCATCAACGCACTACGGGCCAATGAGGACTTTTACCACATCATTTGTAACATTACGGTCATGATTATACCGAATAATCCCTGGTCATAATCATACCAAGTCCATCTATGCACTACAGGCCACAGATGACTTTTAACATTTTATAAACATGAGGATGATGACAATGATATAAAAATTCAATAAAACAAGTTCAAGAATTAATTTATCCAAGAATTAACAACGTCCAAATTGTCAACATGATACTGCTTTGTGGAGTAAAATTCAAGAATACTTAGAAGAATATTTTCATGAAAAGATACTGGATGAAACGCAATTATCAAGGATATTCCACAAATTTCATGGAGTATAGAAGTCAAAACTTAACCAACTGAGTATAATAAAGAATGGAATAAAAAAAGAAATCACCATGCATGCGATAGACCGCACAGACATGTTATTCTAATAGAATAGTAAATAATGGAACCAGGTCCGGCGTAAAACGCACAGACAAGATATTCTAACAGAATAATAATAAAGACGGAACCAGGTCCGGTGTAAAATACACAGACAGGATGTTCCAACAGAATAATAATAAAGACGGAACCAGCTCCGGTGTAAAACACACAGACAGGATGTTCCAACAGAATAATAATAAAAACGGAACCAGGTCCGGTGTAAAACACACAGACAGGATGTTCCAACAGAATAATAATAAAAACAGAACCAGGTCCGGTGTAAAACACACAGATAGGATGTTCTAACAGAATAATAGAAGAATGTCACCAAGTATAGGGTAGACCGCGTATACAGGTTATTCCAACAGAATAATAAGAAATAGTATAACAAAAGTTCTCTTCATGAATAAGAAAGAATAACACCCCTTACCGTTTTAAAGAAGAACTAAAATAAGGAAGTAGTTAAGTAGCATAATACTTTTCTTTTCTCTCTCTATAGTTTCTCTCTATAGTTTCTCTCTCTAGAGTTCAGTGAATTCGTAAGAAATAATGAAGGAATGAGATGCTATTTATAGAAAAATGGAATGCATAGTAACTAATCCATGAACGGTCCAGATTGATTACTTTAATCTGACGGTCCATATTTAAAGAAAAATCTTTTAAATAAAATATAATATATTCTATTTATAGAATAACTTTAATAAAGTATTCTATTTTATATAAAAAGATGTTTCTGTTTTATTACGTTAATAATACGAATAAAACAAAACTTCATTATCGCTAAATAATTCATATTATTAACTGACAATAATTGAATCAAACTGAGTGACTTCTCACATAAGCATTAATAATCAATACCGTGTGCTACTATGCAACCACACGTGTTACTGTACTTTTACTACCGAGTAGTTCAACAGTATCAATGATAAAACTTCCGCTGTTATTTTTAATAAAATATTTTTGTCATTTTCTCAATCCGACAATAATTCCGTTGTGGGGTCCACCAATGATTGTGCCGTTGTACGAATATTCTCTGTTAAAACAAATATTCCCCGACCAATCAAATATTATACAACAACTTACGTACTTTGTAAAATTTATAAATATTACCCACAACTATAACATTATATCAAATTAACTCCATAATATTCAAAAATGATATTTATTGAAAATTCATCTTTATTTATAAAAGTTGGGGTCTTACACCATGTATTTGGCGACTCAGATTGGGTGATGTATACCTATTTTGGGGGCGTCACAGTTAGTATCAAAACTTAGGGATATGATCCCTGGCTAACATATGAGACAAGAACTAGGAGGGGAGAGACAGGAAATTTCTTCGCTAGTATGACATACCTAAGTTTATTTGGTATTTAATTGGTCGGTCAGAGTATAGGAATAATATGTGGCATGTCAATTAACCCTTATTTTGTGACAGTGTTTGAAAATGGCAGCTGAAAATGTTAACAATAGAGTGAATGAGACCGTGGAGACACCTCTAATCATCAACAAGGATAATGTGATGTCAGGCAAAGAAGGAATTAGAGATATCCATGTGGTGTGTGAAGAATTAATAGTTGCACCCGAGGTAGTCGCAGAGGTAGCAGCTGAGAGTGAGGAAGAAGAGGAACCTGAGGAGAATTTATTAGAAGAACTTTATGATCAAAATGTAGAATTGCAAAATCGTATTCATGAGTTAGAAGAACAGGCTGAAGAACGGCAGGCGATCGTGGAGCAAAGGGGTGCAACAATTCAAAATTGTGTTACCCGATGTGTGATACTTGAACAGAAGCACTCTTTGGCATAGTATAAGATATTAGAGCTGGAATCTGAGAATTCTATGATCAAAATTCTAATGAAAGATGAAACAACTAAACGAATGAGAATGTAAGATGCATGAGTAAAAGCCACACGACGCGCTGATATTGTAGAAAAAGACGTCCGATCCAATAAGGCCAAAATAGATGAAATGAATTTCGCTTTTTGGACAACAAATGGGAGAATCCAACATCGAGTTCGGAATTACCCTGTGCAGAGCGATCAACCCCAATTCAATATGGATCAGAGAGTAATGATTCAAATAATGGATCAGGAATACGACGAAGCAATTGAGGGTGGAATGTACTCCATAGCGAAGTTAAGTCCAGTTGAGACGATGACACCAAAGTCGGATACTGATAAAATAAAGTCGGTGGTTTCAGGAAGAGCGTTTTTCGTGACGAGGAACCCAAACGAAATTATCACGGGTAAGTTAATCATAAACTCTAGCGAAGTCTATACCTTATTTGATATCGGTTCTACACATTCTTTTATTTCTCCTACTTGCGCTCAACGTTTGAATTTGACTCCGGAGAAATTAGACGTTGACATATCTGTTGAAACTCTGTTGGGAGAAATCTTCATTACATCCATTGTTTATAAGTCTTATTTGATTCAAATCGATAACCGCATGCTTCCTGTCAATCTTATCTCTTTGAAAATACTTGTATTTGATGTGATTTTAGGGATTGATTGGTTAACTACTCATCATGCTAAAATTGATTATTTTTGTAAGGTTGTTAACTTTTATATTCCTCACCAACCTATTATGCGAATTCAAACAACCGAACCACTAAAGTCAATCACTGTCATATCAAGCCATAAAGCTATTCATTTATTAAAAAACGGATGTCAAGCTTTCTTAGCCCATGTCACAGATTTAAACAAAAATACGACAGATTTGAATGATATTTCTATTGTTAATAAATTTCCTGACGTATTCCCTGAAGAACTTCCTAGCCTACCCCTAGAGCGTGAAATCGAATTTTGTATCTACCCTAGTACAAAACCTATTTTTCAAACCCTCAAATAGTTCTTCACCCAAAGCGAACGTAACATGCGTCGAACATGTTGGCTCGAGCTGTTGAAGATTATGATAATACGATTCAATACCATCATAGAAATGCGAACATGGTAGCTGACGCATTGAGTAGAAGATCGTATGCGTATACAAGTGCGATATTATTAACACAAAGACCCATTTCATATGACTTACAAATAATAAAGATAGAGTTAAAGACTCTAGAGACCCACGTGATGATGTCAAATAATATGAGTAGAATCGACGTTAATCGATAAAGTTAAAGCCACTCAAGCTACACACCCGAAGCTGATGAATGTGAAGAAGAAGGTTCAAGAAGGCGTTATTCTAGAAGAAATAATCGACGAAGAGAGTAAATCTCAACCCTCGATTTAATTGGGCCATTCAAAATCCTCGATCGAGTAGGAACTGTGGCCTATAGACTCGCTTTACTGCCAAATATGTCTCGTGTTCATAACGTTTTTCATATATCTATGTTACGTAAATATGTGGACGACCCGAACCACATTATTGAATTAGAACTAGACGAGAAAGCAGAAGATTTAACGTATGCGGAGATACCCGTTAAAATATTGGATAAGAATGAATATTGTTGATCGATTTCGCAATCAATGAATACGTGCAAGTATACACGGTCAACAAGTAATAAAGTGATAAGAAAAGTATCGTTCCCACGAGGAATTATTTAATAAAAATTACCAAGTACTAACTCTTAACCAAATCAATTTTATTTAAACAACCATAAATTGTGATTTTTCTAATTAAGAAAACTAAATTAATCAATTAAATCTAGATTACTCTAAAATTAATTCAAATAAATAAAGATTAAGACTTCAATATGCCCAATTATAAACTATAAATCAATTATCCCAATTATTATGCCTACTGAATTGTTAACAGAAATTCTCAAATGCCAAAAGTCCTTTTCCAAGTGATCAATTGACTTCTATTTAATCCAGATTAATCTTGCTATAACAATTGAATTAAACTCTTTTCAATCCCAATTCCTTATGTGTTACATGCGGTAAACAGATATTTCCATTCTATTCACAAACCTAATTATTCACCATGCAAATAACTAAGTCACATGTTATCATGCCCAGTTCTAACCCTAGAATTTCTCTTCCGATTCCTTCTAGAGTAACAAGGTAATTACTGATCAGATAATTAATCAATAAGCTCAAGACAAGATAAACAATTCACTTTGACATAAATAATTGGAATAAATCGAATAACTAATTCATAGACATAAAATGTTCAATTGAAATCTTAATAAAAGAGTTAGTTCATAATTAATGAATTGAAACCAAGAATCCACAATTGAATAGACATTAAAAGATAAAAGTATGATAAGAGAAGAGAATAGAATCTGTTGTCAGTAAATCTGATGCTCCCCTCTTGCTCCTGCTCTTGATCTTCAATGATCTCCAAGTTGCTTCAATCTCTAATGGCTAATTAAGAACTAGGGTTTAGATTCTAATCTAATGGAGTGTTTTATCTAGTCTAATCTATGTAATCCCCCTTTATTTTATGCCTCCCATCATGTATTTATAGGTTAAAAGTCTAATTTTTAGGTTAGGAACAAACCCAATCCAATTTGGAGTCAAAAAGATGTCAAAATTCGTCCCAAAACGCGTCCAAGCCTTTCCACTGACTTCCCCAGCGCCCCGACGCTGGGCACGGCGCTGGGATTCTACCCCCTAGCGCCCCGGTGCTGGAAATGAACTACAAATGGGCGCCCCGGCGCTAGAACATTTTCTGACATTTTCTGCTCCGACATCCTTTGGGAAAATAGCCATAACTTCTTCATACGAACTCCGATTTTGATGATTCAAAATTTTCCGGAAAGAGGAGAAGTAGATCTACAACTTTCGTTCTTGAAGTTTTTCAAAATAAGGTCAGGAGCTATAGTAAAATTGGCTCTGAAGTGACTGCTGTGTAAATGGCAAGCCGAAAACGTGCATCTAGCCACCCCGAACGTCGATCCATGTAACTTTTGTCCCAAATCCTACAAAATAATATAAAACATACATGAATAGACACAAACACATAAAAACATCCTAAAAGACTTGAGAACAATAATAAATTAAGCCCGAATGTATCCAATTCATGTGTATAAAACTCACTCATCAAATATATTCTACGCTCAAAGGTTATACCTCAAGAGTTAGAATCTGACGAGGTATCCTCATCTCTTCGACATACTAGGTACGTACGTAAATTTTGAGGGCGAAATTTCATACAGAGGGGAGATTGTAAGATCCCAATTTTTGTTAAATGAAAGTATTCAATTTTCTTATAATTATTATTTTATTTAGTAAATGGTTAAATTGATAAAAGGTTAAAGTTAAGGGTGATATTTGAAAATTTTGCAAAGTAAGCAAGTTGATATAAAATATTCATTTGGTCGGGAAATATTTTTTTTGTCAGGGAATATCCGTATGACGACACCATCATTGGTGGACCCCACAACAGAATAACTGTCGGAGTTATTTTTTTATAAAAATAACAGCGAAAGTTTTACCGTTAAACTATTGAAATACCCGATGGTAAAAGAACAGTAATACGCGTTGTTGCATAGTAGCACACAGTATTGATTATTGATGCTTACGTGAGAAGTCACTCAGTTATACTCAATTATTGCTGCAGTAATTGATGCATAATATCTCTCATATTATTGATTCAATTATTATCACAGTATCATTTGCATAATATTTAGTATTATTAAATTAATAATTGAGACAACAAAGTTATTCATTAATATTCGCAATATTGACAATGTCTAAAAAGTTCTGTCGAGGAGAGGTTTGGTCACCTAATTGCGCGCCAATAGGAAGAAATCCTTATCGGAAAGCTCCATCTTTCCTGGAAATGATCTGGTTGTTAAATATCGTGAGTTATAATATTAATGATGAATAAGTTCGTGTTGATTAAAGATGAAATTGATATTTTTATTGTGTTGGGATTATTAGTGTTAGTGGAAATCGACATTTATTTTGATAATAATTGATTTATGGAGGTTATATTGACCAATCGGGTAATTAATCAAATAAATGAGTAATTAATTGCTATTAATTCACATAGTTATAACTATTTGATTACATGTATGTACTATTGATTCACATGCATGTACTATTAGGGGAGGTGATGCAAGATTGATAATACTTGCATGACTAAATTAAAAATGGAGGTATAGATGAATGTACTATACTGTAACTATTTTTTACAAATGTATAGAACTATTGATTCACATTATGTACTATTAGGGGAGGTGATGCAAGTTTGATAATACTTGTAGGACTAAATTAAAAATAGAGAAAAAGATGAAGGTATTATACTGTAATATTTCGAGGCCCAAAACGTGTAATTATTGAAACTATATTTTCCTATAAATAGAAGTTCATTCTTCTTTCATTCTCACCAGTTTACTAAGACTCACAAGAGCAATTATAGAGAGAGAAGCTATAGAGAGAGAAACTATAGAGAGAAAGAAGAAGAGAAGTCTGCTACTTTACTATTCCAGTATCCAGTCATCTTCTGAGGTAAGGGGTATTATTTATTTCATATTCTGAAGAGATATTATTTTTCGTATTCGTATAAATATTATTTTCGTTCAATATTAGTAAGGAATATCATTTTTGTTCAATATTCATTGTCTTCGTTTAATATTTGTAAGGAATATTATTTTCGTTCAATATTCGTAAGGGTTATTATTTTCTTCAATATTATTTCTTCTCGTATTCCTGATTATACCCTCATTTTGTTAAAGTATTGCTTCTATACTCTGTGAAATTAGTAGAATATCCTTGAAATTTGTACTTCATCTAGTATCGTTTCACAAGGATATTTTTTGCACATTCTTGTTAAATTTTAAGCTTTTCATACCGGAGTACTGTCTATGAGTACTATTTATTTATACGGTACTATTCACAAAGTACTTTTCACAAGTACTATTCACAAAGTACTTTTCACAAAGTACTATTCATAAAGTACTATTCACGGGATACTATTCCCGAAGTACTATTCACGGTACTATTCCTGAAGTACTATTCACGGGATACTATTCACCCAGGTACTATTCACCCAGAGTACTATTCATGATAAAAATTAATTTCTTTTTTGTCCAAATATTTCTTTGATACAATATCATTTTTGAATTTTACTCCACAAAACAGTATCATGTTGGCAATTTGAACATTATTAAATTCTGGATAAATTAAATTATAAATCTTTAAAAATTCATCATTTGCTTTCTTTTAATTGAATTCTTATATCATTGTTATCATCCCCATGTTTATATTATGATGAAAGTCATCTTTGGCCGTAGTACATAGATGGACTGTTGATTGGTATGATTATGACCAGGGATCATTCGGTATAATCATGACCCGTAATGTTACAAATAATATGGTAAAAGTCCTCATTGGCCTGTAGTGCATTGATGGACGGTTGTTGGTATGATTATGACCAGGAATTATTCGGTACAATAATGACCATTGATGATTACATGAACATCCTTGGCCCATAGTGCATGGATGATTCGATGATGTGGTTTATTTATTAAGCTGAATCTCAGCGATAAAGTTGATGAAAATTTTTTAAATCATAGAATATAGTAGATATCATTCTCTACTTGACTCTTCTAATGGATTGCTTGTTCCGCTGCAGTTAAACTTGATGTTTATTATATTTTATCAGTTTAACACTGTTAAGAGCTAATGATAATTTATTTTGCATTATCTTAGTCATAATATTTCTTACTGGGCTAGTTGAGCTCACCCTTTTGCTTTCATTGTTCTCTTCAGGAAATGAGAACGTAGCCGGGACTAGTCGGGGAACAGAGTGACGGTCCGAGATATTAGCTATAGTAGTCCTCACTATTTTATGAACTAGTGTGATAATAAATATAATGAGGACTTCATTTGAGTTTGAATATTGTCTATGAGACAATATTCGTGTAAAAACTCTCAACTATGTTGTTGTCATATTGTATAAAAGAAGTTTGTATTTGATTTATATACCATGTATTTGGCGACTCAGAATGGGTAATGTATACCTATTTTGGGGATGTCACAGGGATGGTGACGACAAAGGTTGTCCTAGACAAGTCAAAACCGGTAGTTTAAGTGATAGCGTTTGTCGAGGAACCCGAACGAAGTTATTACGGGTAAGTTAATCATAAACGCTTACAAAGTCTATACCTTATTCGATACTGGTTCTTTCCACTCTTTTATTTTTCCTACTTGCGGTCAACGTTTAAATTTAACTCCGGAGAAATTAGACTTTGACTTATCTGTTAAAACTTCGTTGGGAGAAACCTTCGTTGCATCTACTATTTATAAGTCTTGTTTGATTCAAATCGGCACCCTCACATTACCTGTCAATCTCATCTCTTTGAAAATACTTGTCTTTGATGTGATTTTAGGAATCGACTGGTTAACTACTCATCATGCTAAAATTGATTGTTTTCGTAATGTTGTTAGCCTTCCTAACCAACTTGTTATGCAAATTCAAGTAACCAAACCACTAAAGTCAATCATTGTCATATTAAGCCATAAGTAAAGAGCCCCGAGCCTTTCTATGGCGACTTCCAAGTCTTGGAGTGCACAGAAGCCAGACTATTCGTATTGGACACCGTGAATAATGGTGGCAAGTTGATAGGTATCAATGTGACGTGCTATCCAAGTCTTGGATGAGAGTCACAGTTTTGAATGATATTTCTATCGTTAATAAATTTCCTGACGTATTCCCTGAAGACTTCCTAGCTTACCCCTAGAGCGTGAAATCGAATTTTGTATTGAACCCAGTACAAAACCCATTTCTAAAACCCTCAAATATTTCTTCATCCAGAATGAACGTAACATGCGGCAAACACGTTGGCTCGAGCTGTTGAAAGATTACGATCATACCATTCAATATCATCATGGAAAAGCGAACGTGGTAGCTGACACATTGAGTAGAAGATTATATGCGTTTACGAGTGCGATATTGTTAACACAAAGACCCATTTAGTACGACTTACAAAAGATGGATATTGAATTAAAGACTCCAAGAACCTACGTGAAGATAGCGAATATACGATTATAATCGACTTTAATCAATAAAGTTAAAAGCCGTGAAGAAGAAGGTGCAAGAAGGCGTTATTCTAAAAGTAAGAATCGACGAAGAGAGGAAATCTCAACCCTCGATTTTATTGGTCTATTTGAAATTCTCGATCGAGTAGGAACTGTGGCCTATAGACTCGCTTTACCGCCAAGTATGTCGCGTATTCATAATATTTTTCACGTATCGATGTTACATAAATATGTGGACAACTCGAACAACATAATTTAAATAGAACTAGGCGAGATAGCAGAAGATTTAACGTGTGAGGAGATAGATGTTAAAATGTTAGATAAGAATGAATATATTCTACGCTCAAAGATTATACCTCAAGAGATAGAATCTAAATAAGGTATCCTCACCTCTTCGGCATACCAGATACGTACGTAAATTTTGAGGGTGAAATTTCATAAGGAGGGGAGATTGTAAGACCCCGAATTTTATGAAATGAAAGTATTAAATTTTCTTATAATTATTATTTTATTTAGCAAATGGTTAAATTGATAAAAGGTTAAAATTAAGGGTGATATGTGAAAATTTTGCGAAGTAAGCAAGTTGTTATAAAATATTCGATTGGTCGGGGAATATTCGTTTTAACAGAAAATATTCGTAGGTCGACACAATTATTGGTGGACCCCATAACGAAAGTATTGTCGTAGTTAGAAAACGACAGAAATATTTTTTATAAAAATAACGGCGAAAGTTTTACCGTTAAACTGTTGAAATACCCGGTGGTAAAAGTACCGTAATACGCGTGGTTGCATAGTAGTACACGATATTGATTATTGATGCTTACGTGAGAAATCACTCAGTTATACTCAATTATTGCTACAGTAATTGCTGTATAATATCTCTCATATTATTGATTCAATTATTGTCACAGTATCATCTGCATAATATTTTTAAATCAATAATTGAGACGACAAAGTTATTCATATTATTATTTGCAATATTGATGATGTCTAAAAAGTTCTATCGAGGAAAGGGGTTTGGTCACCTAATTGCGCGTTAATAGGGAGAAATCCTTATCAGAAAGCCCCCTCTTTCCTGAAAATGATCTGGTTGTTAAATACTGTGAGTTATAATATTAATGATGAATAAGTTTGTATTGATTAAAGATGAAATTGATATTTTCATTGTATTGAGATTATTAGTGTTAGTGGAAATCGACATTTATTTCGATAATAATTGATTTCTGGAGGTTAAATTGACCAATCGGGTAATTAATCGGATAAATGAGTAAATAATTGCTATTAGTTCACATGCATATAACTATTTGTTCACATAAATAGAATTATTGATTCACATGCATGTACTATTGATTCACATATATGTACTATTAGGGGAGGTGGTGCAAGTTTGATAATACTTGTAGGACTAAATTAAAAATAGAGGAAAAGATGAAGGTACTATACTGTAATAATTCAAGCCCCAAAATGTGTAATTATCAGAATTATGTTTTCCTATAAATAGAAGCTCATTCTTCTTTCATTCTCACCAATTCACTAAGACTCATAAGAGCAATTATAGAGAGAGAAGCTATAGAGAGAAAGAAGAAGAGTATTCTGTTACTTCACTATTCCAGTATCCAATCTTCTTCTAAGGTAAGGGATGTTATTTATTTCTTAATCGTAAGGGATATTATTTTTTTTCAATATTCGTATGAAATAATATTTTCTTCCATACTCTGTAGTATGTAAATAATATTATTTCATTTCGTATCCCTAATTCTACACTCATTTTATTGAAGTATTGCTTCTATACTCCGTGAAATTAATGGAATATCCTTGAAATTTGCGATTCATCTTGTATCGTTTCACAAGAATATTTTTCTTTACATTCTTGTTAAATTTTAAGTTTTTCATGCCGGAGTACTATTCATTGGTACCATTCATTTATACGACACTATTATTACGTACGACACTATTCATGCGTACGGTACTATTCATAAATACGGTACTATTCATGGGTTACTATTCATGAAATACTATTCACGGGATACTATTCACAAAGTACTATTCTTAAAATACTATTCACGAAATACTATTAACAGGGTACTATTCACCCGGGGTACTATTCATGATAAAAATTGATTTCTTTGCTGTCCAAATCATTTTTGATACAATATTATTCTTGAATTTTACTCCACAAAGCAGTATCATGTTGACAATTTGCAAATTATTGAATTCTGGATAAATTAAATTATAAATCTTTAAAAATTTATCATTTGCTTTCTTTTAATTGAATTCTTATATCATTGTCATCATCCTCATGCTTATATTATGATTAAAGTCATCTTTGGCCGTAGTACATAGATGGACTATTGATTGGTATGATTATGACCAGGGATCATTTGGTATAATCATGACTCGTAATGTTATAAATGATGTGGTAAAAATCCTCATTGGCCCGTATTGCATTGATGGACAATTGTTGGTATGATCATGACCATGTGTTCTCTTCGGCCAAGGGTGGAAAGATGAATTGTTGTTTGGAATGTTCATGACCATTGGTGAAAACACGAATATCCTTGACCCGTAGTGCATGGATACTTCGTGGTCGTGATACTAATGAATATCCTTGGCCCGTAGTGCATGGATAATTCAGTGATGTGGATTATTTGTTAAGCTGAGTCTCAGCAATAAAATTGATGATAAACTTTTTAAACCATAGAAGATAGTAGATATCATGCTCTACTTGACTCTTCTAATGGATTGTTTATTCCGCTGCAGTTGTTAATCTAAAACTTGTTGTCTATTGTATTTTATCAGTGGTTATACTGTTGAAGGCTAAGGATAATTTATTCTGCATTATCTTAGTCATAATATTTCTTACTGGGCTAGTTGAGCTTACCCTTTTCTTTCACTATTCTCTTCAGGAAATAAGAATATAGTTGGGACTAGTCAAGAAATGGAGTGATGGTCCGGGATGGTGGCTATAGTAGTCCTTACTATTTTTATAAAATAGTGTGATAATAATTATAATGAGGACTCCATTTGAGTATGGATATTGTCTACAAGACAATATCCGTGTTAAAACTCTTAGCTATGTTTTGTCATATTTTACACGACAGTTGTATAATTAAGTTGTAGTTGTATTCTGTACCATGTATCTGGCGACCTAAGATGGGTGATGTATGCCTATTTTGGGGGCGTCACACTTGGACTTGGTCATAATGACGTGGTGCAAAGCACCACCCGCCCGCGCCCGCGTTCCGCGACCCGGGACCCTGGACCTGGGAGACGGGTGCGGGTCGCAATGTCGCATTAATACTTTATAAGTATATGTGAAATAGTTTAATTCACTAGTGATAATAAAGGAAAGGCTTAGAGTTGGTCACAATGATGTGGTGCTAAGCACCACCTGTCCGCGTCCCGCGACCCGGGACCCTGGACCCGAGACCCGAAGGACGGGTGTGGGTCGCAATGTCGCATTGGCGATTTAGGCTTGCACTTCGCCCGAGCCAAGAGCTTATTTTTTATCTTAAACCAGTTATGGAACCTTTAATCATTATAGATACAAAGAGTTCTAAAACTATTATAAACTGATTTGTAGTTATTACATCATTTACTTTGTAAACTGATGTTTTATTTACAATTCAGTTTTATCAGTTTTAAGAACTGAACAGTCTTGCCATCTTCTTCGTGCGAATCAACCTTTACATAGTAGCATAAAATTGAGATTTTTAGTGAGTTGCTATCGCTAAAAATAAGTACAGACTTAACATATATCCTGGAGGTAAATTGCTAGTAGCCTTTAGCAAATCTTAGTGGTAAAGGGCAATAAACACCTTAAGGACAAGGACTACCAGTGTCAAATCCTTGTTTCACTTATTTTGTATTCACTTTAATTTTTCAATCTTAAGGTGTTTATCGAAATGGATACAGAGTCTTTCAAAATCATGAACCAGGATTTTGTCAAGCTCGATTGTTTTGATGGAAATAATTTTAGTCGTTGGCAAGATAAACTGAAATTTTTACTCACAGTTTTGAAGATTGCGTAAGTTTTGGACCCTAACCTTCTGCCTATTCTAGAAGATCCCAAACTAGTAGAAGGCCAGCAGCCAGATAATGATGCCATCGAAGCACTGAAAGAGCAAAGAAGGAAAAGGACTGAAGATGAGGAACTTACTCGTGGACATATCCTCAACAAGCTGTCAGATCGTCTCTACGATTTCTACAGCAATATTTAATCACCAAGGGAGTTATGGGAGGCTTTGGAATTCAAATACAAGGCTGAGGAAGAAGGTACAAATAAATATTTAGTATCTAAATATTTTAATTATAAGATGGTTGATAACAAACCTATTTTGGAGCAAGTGCCTGAGCTCCAGCTTATTGTTAATAAGTTGAGGGTTCTTAAAATTATCTTGCATGAAACTTTTCAAGTTGGAGCAATAATTGTAAAATTACCTCCATCTTGTAATGATTTTGCCAAAAAGTTGATGCATAAATTTGAGGATTTTTCCTTGGATCAAATTCAGAAGCATCTTCGTATTGAGGAGGAGGCTCAAAAGCGCGATGCTAAGAATTTGATTCAAGGACAGTGTAGTGTAAACTATTTGGAGGCAAGATCATTTAAAGGGAAATGATCTGGAGTTAAAAAAGATAATCATAAGTTCAAGCATCCTGAACAGAAAAATAAAAAATCTGATCCTAATAAGAGAAAGGGTAAGTGTCATGTTTGTGGAGAAACTGTACACTATGCCAGGGAATGTAAACAACGTAAAAGCGGTTCCGCTAACATGGCTGAGGAGAACCTTGTTGCCATGGTATCTGATCTTAGTCTTGATGTGATTATGATTTCTGAAGTTAACATGGTAAGTGAGCCGAATGGTTGGTGGTTGGACTCCAGAGCTACTGTCCATATTTGTAATAATCGAGAAATGTTTAAAACATTTGAAGAGATTATTGGATAGGAAGTTCATATGGGAAATAGTTCAGTGGCTAAAGTTGATGGAAAAGGAACTGTGGAAGTTAATTTCACCTCCGGGAAGAAGCTAGCATTGCTAAATGTGTTGTTTGTGTTAGAAATTAGAAAGAATTTAATTTTTGTTGATCTTTTAGATAGGAAAGGTTTTAAAATTTCTGTTGAGTCCGGCAAAGTCATTCTTTCAAAGAATGGTGTTTTTGTTGGAAAGGGTTATGCTTGTAATGGGATGTACAAATTATCTATGGGAAAAGCACCTTTACCCCATTGTGGTTGTAGTGTTTTAAGCAATTAGCCACTGTGCTTTTAAAATATTCAATTAGTTCACTGTACTTTTTAAAAATGTTCAATCAAGCAATTCCGTCCAATTTTGCTAACGGACGTTAAAAAATTTGGGGGGAAAAGCACATTTACCCCACTGTACTTTTAAAATATTCAATTAGCCCACTGTACTTTTTAAAAATGTTCAATCAAGCAATTCCGTCCAATTTTGCTCACGGACGTTAAAAAAATTGGGCCAATTTTCCTACGTGGCTTTAAAAAATAAAACAAAAATGAAAATGACGTCCGTGAGTAAAATTGGCCCAATTTGTATTTTATTTTTTAAATGGGAATGAATAATATAAGAATTGAATGTAAAAATATTATTTAATACTAATATTTATGTCATGTACGTAATTTAAGAGAATATTGGATAAAATTTAATTAGAAATTACCAAAACTAAAAATCACGACATCACGACATATATAACAAAATACTAATAAATTATATAAAATAAAATTGTTATCTAATAATCATATAGTAGATAATTTAAGAAAAAATTAAGAAATTTAAATTTTATTATTATCATTTATCATAATAAAACAATGTTATTGATCATAGTGGATATGTAAATAAAATTTAAATCTTTAAATATTCTCTTAAATTACGTACATGACATAAATATTAGTATTAAATAATATTTTTACATTCAATTTTTATTTTATTCATCCCCATTTAAATAATATTAAATAATACAAATGACGTCTGTGAGCAAAATTGGCCCAAATTGTATTTTATTTTTTAAAGTCACGTAGGAAAATTGGTCCAAATTTTTAACGTCCGTGAGCAAAATTGGACGAAATTCCTTGATTGAATATTTTTAAAAAGTACAGTTTGAATATTTTAAAAGCACAATGGAGTAAAGGTGCTTTTCCCCCCCAATTTTTTAACGTCCGTTAGCAAAATTGGACGGAATTGCTTAATTGAACATTTTTAAAAAGTAAAGTGGGCTAATTGAATATTTTAAAAGTACAGTGGCTAATTACTTAAAACACTACAACCACAGTGGGATAAAGGAGCTTTTTCCCAATTATCTATTAATAAGAACAGTTTTGTTTCTGCTTATATAACTTGTGCAATTTTTTTGTGGCATAGTCGTTTAGGACATATAAATTCAAAGAATTTGAAAAATATGCATGCAATGAAATTGATTTATATTGGCAATATTGAACTCGAGAAATGTGAAATTTTTGTTAAATCAAAAATTGTGAGGAAACCATTTCCAAATGTACATAGAGAATCACAATTATTAGATTTAATACATACTGATATCTGTGAGTTAAATAGAATATTGACAAGGGGTGGAAAACGATATTTCATTACTTTTATAGATGATACTAGCAGATATTGTTATGTGTATTTGTTGAGAACAAAAGATGAGGCATTTAACTCATTCAAAAAATACAAATTAGAAGTAGAAAATTAACTTGAGAAGAAGATTAAAATTTTACATTCTGATAGAGGCATGGAATATTATTTGAATGTTTTTGATGCATTTTGTGAAGAAAATGGCATTATACATCAAACAAGTGCATCATATTCACCTCAACAAAATGGTTTAGCTGAAAGAAAAAATCGTGTGTTTCATGATATGATTAATTGTATGTTAAATCATGCTTGTTTACCAAATAATTTATTGGGTGAAGCACTTTTTACTGCCTGTCATATTTTAAATAGGATTCCTAGTACTGTAATTAAAACTAGTCCTTATGAAATCTGGAAAGGCAGAAAACCTAACATAAATTATTTTAAAGTGAGGGGGGTGTATATCTTATTTTTGAGTTCCTGGTCCTAAAAGGATTAAGTTAGGAGCTAGAACTATTAGAAGTATATTTGTTGGATATGCTGAGAATAGTAAAGCATACAAGCTTCTTGATTTAGAGTCTAATGTTATAACTGAGTCAAGGGATGTGGAATTTTTTGAAAATAAATTCTCAAAAGATGTTGAGAATGTGGATATGCCTAAATTTGATGAGCCTAGAGGTGCTATAAGGTCTAATGTTGAGGTTGAAGAACCTAGTGTTCCAATTAAACCAAGTAGACCTAGAAGGAGTATTAGAGCTAGAAAAAGATAAAGATTTAGATGATGATTTCATTTCATCATAGTCTCTATTATTTTTTATGTAAGGGGACAAAAATAATGAGGTGGTAAATGAAATACCATATGCATATAGTCTTGAGACTGATCCTAAATCATTTAAAGAAGCTACGACTTCTAGGGATGCTATTTTTTGGAAGGAAGCTGTAAATGATGAAATGAATTCAATCTTGGGAAATAATACTTGGGTATTGACAGGTTTACCTAGAGGTTCTAAACCAATAGGTTGCAAATGGGTTTTTAGAATAAAGTATAACACTAATGGTATTATTTTTGCTTTTAAAGCAAGATTAGTAGCAAAATGTTTTAGACAAGTAGAGGGTATTGACTATTTTGATACTTATGCACCGATAGCACGAGTTACTTCCATTCAAATTCTTTTTACCTTAGCTTCATTATTTGATCTTTACTTTCATCAAATGGATGTAAAGACCGCATTTTTGAATGGAAATTTAAATGAGAAGGTATATATGGAACAATCCGAAGGGTTTGTTGCTCCCAAAAATGAGGCTAAAGTATGCAAATTAGTTAAGTCCTTTTATGGTCTAAAACAGGCACCAAAACAGTGGCACGAGAGATTTGATGCTGCTATTATAAACTTTGGGTTTAAATATAATAGTGCAGATAGGTGCATATACTCCAAAACCACTTCTGATTATATGGTGATAGTTTGTTTGTACGTAGATGATATGTTGATCATCAGTACGAATATGGTTGGAGTAAATGAGACAAAAAAGTATTTATCATATGCCTTTAAGATGAAAGACTTAGGTAAAGTAGATACTATTTTAGGCATCAAAGTTAAAAAATATAGTGGGGGTTATGTATTGAATCAATCTCACTATATTGAAAAAATATTAACTAAGTTTAGTTATCTCGAGTTCAAGGAGGTGAATACTCATTTTGAGAATGGAGTTTAAACTCAAAGAAAATGAGGGTAGAGCTATTGCACAGCTAGAATAAACAAGTGCTATTGGTAGCCTTATGTATGCTATGCATTGTACTAGGCCATATATTTCTTTTGCAGTTTCTAAACTTAGTAGATATACGAGCAGTCCTAATATTGATCATTGGAAAGCTATTGGAAAGGTACTTGGATATCTAAAAAGAACCAGTGGCATATGATTGTTTTACTATAAATTCCCTAGTATTTTGGAGGGATACTCTGATGCAAGATGGATTAATAGTGTGGGAGATAATAAATCTACAAGTGGGTGGATTTTCACTCTGGCCAGAGGTGCTGTTTCTTGGGCAAGTAAGAAACAGACTTATATTTCTCACTCTACTATAGAGTCAGAGTTTATAGGTTTGGCTCAAGCAGGAAAAGAGGCTGATTGGATTAGAAATATGTTATTAGACATAGATCTATGGCCAAATCCAATGCCTCCAATTTTACTATATTGTAATAGTGAAGCAACGCTAACAAGAGCGTATAGTGGTACCTATAATGGTAAGTCTAGACATATTGGTCTAAGTCATGAATTTGTGAGATAATTGATACATGATGGTATCATAACTATTGTGAAGAAGAAGGATGGGACGATACAGCTCTGCATCGACTACAGAGAACTGAATAAGGTCACGATTAAGAATATGTATCCATTACCTAGGATCGATGACCTGTTTGATCAATTGAAGGGAGCGAGATACTTTTCCAAAATAGACTTGAGGAGTGGTTATCATCAATTGAAGGTGAAGCCAGAGGATGTTCCAAAGACAGCATTTAGGACTCGATATGGTCACTACGAATTTCTGGTGATGTCATTCGGTCTAACAAATGCTCATGCAGAGTTTATGGACCTGATGAACAGGGTGTTTAAACCGTTTTTGGATAAATACGTGGTGGTGTTCATCGATGACATTTTGGTATACTCAAAAACTAAGGAAGAACATGAAGATCATTTGAAGGTAGCGTTAGAGGCGTTGAGAAGAGAGAAGTTGTACTCCAAATTTTGAAATGTGAAGTCTAGATTGAAATACTACAATTTCATGGACATGTGATCGATAAGGATGAAATTTCGGTGGATCCATCCAAAGTTAAAGCTGTGATGAACTGGGATCACCGAAAACACCGTCGGAAGTAAGAAGTTTTCTTGGATTGGCAGGTTATTATAGAAGATTCATTCATGACTTTTTCCAAGATTGGGACTCCGTTGACGAATTTGACTAGAAAATCGATGAAATTCGTTTGGACGGAGAAGTATGAGGAGAGTTTCTAAGAGCTTAAGAAGAGGTTGAGTTCGGCACCTGTGTTATCTCTTCTAGATAACACATGAAATTTTATGGTTTATAGTGATGCATCACATAAAGGACTTGGCTGTGTACTTATGCAAAACGGCAGGGTCATTGCATATGCATCACGACAATTGAAGGACTATGAGAAAGGGTATCTGGCCCATGACTTAGAATTAGCTGCGGTGGTATTCGCTTTGAAGATCTGGAGACACTATCTCTATGGGGAGAAGTGTGAAATATATACAGACCACAAGAGTCTGAAATATATTTTTACACAGAAGGACTTGAATATGCGCCAGATAAGGTGGTTAGAGTTAATTAAAGACTATGATTGCGAGATTTTATACCATCCGGGTTAAGAAAATGTGGTTGTCGACGCCTTAAGTAGGAAGGGTCGGGAGAAATTGATGATGTTCATCGCTCCAGAGGAGCTAATTTCAGCAATAGAAAAGCTGGAATTAGAAGTGAAGTATCCTATGGAGATTGACGAGAAGTTGTTCCAGATGCAAGCTGGTACAACTTTACTGGATAAAGTTAAGGAGGCGCAACTTCAGCATGAAGAATGTGAGAAAGTGAAAAAGAAGATATCTGAAGGGACTGAACCGAGATTCAAAATAGATAGTGAGGGACTACTAAGGTTTGAGAGCAGAATTTGGGTACCACCAGCGTCAAGGATTAAGGAAGACATTTTGAATGAGGCTCATAGCTCACAATATTCGATTCACCTTGGTAGTACCAAGATGTACCAAGACCTTCGACAACATTTCTGGTGGCCGAATTTGAAATGAGATGTTGCAGAGTGTGTTGCCAAGTGTTTAACATATCAGAAAGTGAAAGCAGAACATCAGAGGCCGAGTGGATTGCTACAACCTTTAGAGATTCCAGAATAGAAATGGTTGCATATTACGATGGATTTCGTGGTTGGCCTACCGACAACACAGAAAGGCTGTGAAGCAGTATGTGTTATTGTTGACCGATTAACGAAATCCGCACACTTCCTTCCGATCAAAATTAGATTCAACTTAAACTAGTTGGCAAAGTTATATGTGAAGGAGATTGTTTCAAGACACGGAGTTTCGGTGTCAATTTTTTCCGATAAGGATCCGCGCTTTACATCAAATTTCTGGAAATGACTACAGGAATGCATGGGTACACTATTGAGAATGAGTACGACATATCACCCTCAGACAGATGGTGAGAGTGAAAGAACGATTCAAACTGCGCATCATGGATTTTAAAGGAAATTGGGATGATCACTTACCGCTTGTAGAATTCGATTACAACAACAGTTACCATGCTAGTATTCACATGCCACCTTATGAAGCGTTGTACGGCAGAAAGTGCAGAACTCCACTTTACTGGGATGAAGTTGGCGAGAGACAGTTACTAGGACCAGAATTGGTACAACAAACAGCAGAGATAGTCAAATTAATCCGGAGAAGACTAGTAACAGCTTAGGACATGCAGAGGAAGTACGTCGATCCACACCGTAAGAATGTTGAGTTCAAATCGGGTAGCTTTGTATTTTTAAAAGTCTCTCCCTGGAAGGGAAAAATCAGATTCGATAAGAAGGGAAAACTGAGTCTGAGGTTCATTGGACCCTTTAAAGTGTTGCGAAGAATTGGTGAAGTTGCTGATGAGATAGTCTTACCCCCGTCTTTTGAGCATATCCATAATGGTTTCCATGTTTCTATTTTACAACCCTACAAACCCGATTACAAGCACGTTATCGAATATGAACACCTGTATTTTGAGAAAGATCTGTCCTATGAAGAAGTTTCTGTTCAAATTATTGACAGGAAAGAGCAAGTTCTCAGAAATAAAGTAATACCTTCTTTTAAGGTAATTTGGAGGAACCACAACACTGAAGAAGTTACGTGGGAATTCGAAGAGAATATGATGAAGAATTATTCTTATTTATTTACTTAATTTATGTGTAAACGATTCTGGGGATAGAATCTTTGTAAGGGGGGAGAATGTAACATGATGATTTGATTGAGTCGTGAATCTGGGGACAGAATCCTTTTAAAGGGGAAATATGTGACAAATGAGATTTTACAATTTAATTTGAATATTTATTGAATTAAATAAATATTTTTCGATAATTTAATTATTGAGTTGAATATTCAATTGATGAAATTATGGTAGATTAATTTAATTATATGTGTTGTATTGATTAAATTAATGTAGAGAATTTTTGTATTCAAAGTATGTATTTAATTGAGCCTATTGGATTAAATGAATTAATTAATAAGCATAATATTATTTTATTAATTTTATAATTAATTAGAGATTTAATAAATTACATAATTAATAAATGAGAAATTTAATAATGTGACTATGCGAATTAATGAGAAATTATTATATTTTATTTAAATTAAATTAAATAAGATATTTGAATTATTGTTTAATTAGATGTGACATTATTAAACTATATTATAAGAGATTAATTAAATTAAAGGGAATGAGCCTTTTTAGGGCTAGCCAAACAAGGCCCTATGAGAAGTTGAGAGCAGTTAACCCATGAATGGGGTTAACTAACCACCACGCTGCCAGTTACCTAAGCGCATTAATCAGTCTTATTTTAGAAGACGTATTTTATTTACGAGTCCTAACTAGAGAAAATCCAGAGAGAATTCAGAGAAAATTAGAAGGACATTGTAAGATTGAAGAATCAGAAAATCTGCAATAGGGTAATCTCTTCAACCTAACTTATGATTTATGTTGCTAATTTTTCTGTGAAAAATTAGTTCAAGTCTCTGTAATTGAAAAGAGTAATGATTTATGTATATATATAATAATATGTTACCTTAACATGTTTTTACCATATATGTATGTTTTCATAACATCAATTTCATAAAAATATCGTAAGTAGATTATTTTTTGAAGTTACAGAGTATAAAGGTTTCATATATATATGGCCCTTATAGGAAATGGTATGCAACGAATTGTTGTTTAACTTGAAATTTAACGGTAGATTATGTTGTAACATGTCAAAACGAAGAAAATAAACTTTAAACGGATGGATTCGGTGAATTAACAAGTCTGTAATGTTAACATTTGTATTTTTCGTCAAAACTTTACAAAATATGAAGAACATTGAAATTAAATATTGTAATATGTGTAATTATGTGAATTAAAGTGTTAGAATCATGCTAAAGGCTGTGTGTGATATTTCTGTGAAGTCTATAATTCATGGGTAGTATTAAAATTCATCGTGTTAGTTTAATTTGGGATTTATTGGGTTGTTATGTGTGTTCTTCGCGAACTACAGAATCTGGGTCTACGTCGTAGCGCGGCCGCGCCGCTCCAAAGAACGAATGGAGTGCGTCTGCGCCGTGCAGCGCGCCCGCGCCGCTTCAGAGAACAAATGTAGCGCGCCCGCGCACTACCTGCAGAATTTCATAAATTTTTTTCTTAGTGTTCAAATTTTGAAAATGTGTTTCTAAAACCTAATATAATGAACATGAAGACATGTCAAGCATATGATAATATGTTAATTAACCTACGTTATGTGAATAATTAATGAGCCTTAGAAGTCTAATAACGTATCCAAAGACCAATGTTAGGATTCGATAGGTATGTCGAACTATTGATTAATGGATATTGTGAATGTATTGATATGTAGGATTTAATAAGGAACGTGAATTAATCGTAGCTTGTGCAAGAGGCAAGTTTCTAAACCCTACTTTTACATTGAGAAAGCATTCTATTCCTAAATTATTGTTGTTAAGCAAGTTTTTCCTTAAACTCTAAATTATTCATTGATCAAATCTTAGACTCGTATTCTATATCGAGTAAGTTCTTGTCCTTAATTGTTCAAGTTCAAAACTTCACAATAGATACTATAATTCTTTTAAAGCATTATTCCTGTTATACAATACTTATTCGATTGTATACATCTTGAATGTTATTTAAATATTAATTATTATTGAACCTTGTAAGACTAGCGAACCCTTATTGATTCGACTAGTCCATAGTTGATGAACGTTCTAAATTTCAGAACCATTGTTGAGCTTATCCAAACCAAACTTCTTTTGGTGCGGACTCTAATGTCAAACTGAGATGAACAACCCTGATATAGGGGATTATTTATGCTTTAGCGTAAAGATATTGTGCACAGTATGGTACTAAGGGTTGATCCCCTTAAGTACGAGAAGAAGAGTCCATAGTCTTATGACTGTTAAAGATTTCAAGTATAAACACTTGACAACCTAGGACATAGTTCAAGGTCTTATGACCCTCAGAAGTTCTTTTGATTCTTATTATTCATTCTTGATTCAAAAGCCGAGTTTTCTTATTTTAGAAGTCTTTGATTTATTCGCATGTTATTATTTTATTGTTATATTATTATACTTATGGGCAATCGTGCTCACTCTTGCGTAATAATAACATTGCAGTTAAGAACGAAAGGTCCAACGAGGCTTCTACTAGCAAAGGCAAGGGCAAAGTTAGCAAGTAATAAAGATTTGTTGTTTAGTTGATATATTTTGTTTCAGACTTGATGTTGTTTAAGACTTATTTATTTGTTTATGTTTCCGCACATATGTTTAAGGTTAGTTTGACTTGGGATTGTATTTATTATACAGATGTTGTAACCCCATAAGGGGAGGATTTATTTCTATCTATTTATGATTTTTTTTTATTATGGGTAGATAGATTCATGTTGATTGGACATTGAACACCAAATCCCGTGGAAATCGAAGTACCCGAATTTAGGGGTGTCACAGGTTGGTATCAAAGCTGTAGGTTATGAACCTTAGGTGGGGGAACAATGTAAGACCCCAACTTTTATGAATAAAGATGAATTTTTCTATAAATATCATTTTAGAATATTATGGTGTGAATTTAATATAATGTTATAGTTGTGGGTAATATTTATAAATTTTGCAAAGTATGCAAGTTGTCATAAAATATTCGATTTGTCAGAGAATATTTATTTTAACAGGGAATACTCGTACGGCGGCACAATCATTGGTGGACCCCACAGCGAAATTATTGTTGGAGTGAGAAAACGACAAAAATATCTTTTTATAAAAATAACGGCGAAAGTTTTACCGTTAACTGTTGAAATACCCGATGTTAAAAGTACAGTAATACGCATGGTTGCATAGTACCACATGATATTGATTATTGATGCTTATGTGAGAAGTCACTCAGTTTTGTTCAATTATTGCTACAGTAATTACTGCATAGTATCTCACGTTATTTGATTCAATTATTGTCGATATTTTATATATTATTAAATCAATAATTGAGACGATACAGTTATTTATATTATTATTTGTAATATTGACGATGTCTAGAAAGTTCTGTCGAGGAGAGGTTTGGTCACCTAATTACGCGCCAATAGGGAGAAATCCTTATTAGAAAGCCCCCTCTTTCCTGAGAATGATCTGATTGTTAAATATTACGAATAATAATAATGATGAATAAATGTTGTTAAAAATATTGAGAGGATTTTTATGAAATATTTGTTGTAAATTTTATTTATTACTTGGACCCCCATTTGCCCATTTTTTAAAATAATCGGTAGAAAGTTATTCAGTATATATATAATGGGACCCACCCGTGATGGTAAAATGTTGGTGGGAGGGGAACACGTGAGCCCCACGTTGGAAGAAAAAATGGGGGGGGAGGAATCCTGAAAGTTTCTCACAGGTGGGAAGATTTTCTATATAACATGTGTTTATATATATATTTATATTATTAAAATTTGTTTTATATGACATTATTGAAAATCAGGTGTCTGAATTCAGCCCATGAGTTATTTAACTATTGATCCGTGAATTTTTTTTTCTAAATAGTATCCTTCCATTATCCTATAAATAGGATGCTTAGATAGAATTGAAAATCACACCAGAATCAGAAAATTCTTCTTCTATAATCTTGAGCGTATTTCTTTAGAGTTTAAGGAAGCTTTGAGCGTAGAAAACAGTTCAAGTTTTCTTCAAGAATATCCCCGCTATACCAGTTGGAATACTCTCCTTTTTAAGGTAAGGGATATTATTTTTATTCAGTATTCATGTGAAATAATAATTTCTTCCATACTCTGTAGTATGTAAGCAATATTATTTTGTTTCAGATTTTGAATTTTACACTCATTTTGTTAAAGTTTTGACTTCTATACTCCATGAAATTAGTAGAATATCCTTTATATTTGCGCTTCATCCAGTATCTTTTCATGAAAATATTTATTCTGAGCATTCTTGATAAGTTTTAACTTTTTCATGCCGGAGTACTATTCACAGGGTTACTATTCCTGAAGTACTATTCACCGGGTACTATTCACTCAGTTACTATTCACCCGAGGCACTATTCATTATAAAAATTGATTTTTTTCTCGATCCAAATTATTTTTGATACAATATTATTCTTGAATTTTACTCCACAAAGCTGTATCATGTTGACAATTTGGACTTTATTGAATTCTGGATAAATTAAATTATAAATCTTTAAAAATTTATCCTTTACTTTCTTTTAATTGAATTATTATATCATTGTCATCATCCTCACGTTTATGTTATGATGAAAGTCATCTGTGGCCCGTAGTGCCTAGATGGACTTGATATGATTATGACCAGGGACTGTTCGGTATAATCATGATTGTAATGTTACAAATGATGTGGTAAAAGTCCTCATTGGCCCGTAGTGCATTGAAGGACAGTTGTTGGCATGATCATGACCATTGATGAAAACACGAATATCCTTGGCCCATAGTGCATGGATAATTTGTGGTCGTGATACTAATGAATATCCTTGGCCATAGTGCAGGGGTGATTCGATGATGTGGATTATTTATTAAGCTGAGTCTCAGCGATAAAATTGATGATAAATTCTTTTAAATCATAGAAGCTAGTAGATATCATGCTCTACTTGACTCTTCTAATGGATTGCTTGTTCCGCTGCAGTTAAACTTGATGTCTATTATATTTTATCAGTTTAACACAGTTCAAGGCTAACGATAATTTATTCTGCATTATCTTAGTCACAATATTTCTTACTGGGCTAGTTGAGATCACCTTTTTTGCTTTCATTGTTCTCTTCAGAAAATTAGAACGTAGCTAGGACTAGTCGGGAAACGGAGTGACGGTCCAGATGTTTACATTAGTAGTCCTCACTATTTTGTGAAATAGTGTGAAAATAAATGTAATAATATTGAATTTGAATTTGGATATTGTCTAGAAGATAATATTTGTATTAAAACTCACAGCTTATGTTTTGTCGTACTTTACATGACAGTTGTATAATTAAGTTATATTTGAATTCTGTGCCATGTATTTGGCGACCCAAGATGGGTGATGTATACCTATTTTGGGGGCGTCACAAACATCCTTAGGTAGTAGCCTTATAGGAGATCGAGAGCATAGTGGTGGTAAACTCTTATCGAGTTCTAAGAAATGAATTCTTTAATTCATTGAAGATAATAAAAGACTTTATATGCTTATGTGATAAACTTATGTGCTCGCGAGTATCGATTAGTAACTAAAACTTAAAACTGTATTTTCAGAATGTCGGATGTTGGAGGATCTAGTCTAGCTGGGGAAGAAGAACCTCGAGTACCTACAGAGGAGGAGCCCCGAGACATTCATGTCGTCTGGGAGCAGTTGGTACAGAGAGAGCCATCTCCGTTGATTACTGTTGTTGGTCAGGAGCATGAGCATGAGTCTGATCCAGAGGAGGATCCTGAGGAAGAAGATGAGTTCCCACCGAACTCTATCAGTGCCGAGATGTATGACAATCTTTATGACTGTAACATAGAGTTACGAGATACTATTCAGGAGCTGATGGTTATTCAGCAGCTTACCATCGAGCAGAGGGATAGGGAGGTTGTGACTCTTCACACACGTCTGGGAAACGTAGAGTGGAATTTGGTTCATGAGAAGGGCCAAACCTAGCAGAAGTCAGAGGAAATAGAGGGGTTGAAGAATGAACTGAAAGAGGAATCCGCCAAACGAGCCAGAGCGGAAGATGCTTGTGAGAAGGCTTCTCAGCGAGCAGATGCAGCCGAGGAAGAGGTACAAGCAAAGAAGGTTAAGATGGTGAAAATTGTAAGACCCCAACTTTTTATAAATGAAATTGAATTTTGTCTATTTATTATTTTAAAATAGTAAGGGTTGATTTGATTAATGTGGTTAGTTATGGGTAAAATGAGCAAATATTTTAAATAAGCAAGTGGTTATAAAATATTTATTGTTGTCGGGAAATATTCGTTTGGCCGTGGAATATTCTTGCTGTCGGAGAATATTCGTACGACGGCGCATGTGACGACCCCAAAACAGGTTCATTCCACCCAACCCATTCTGAGTCGTCAAATACATGGTACAGAAAACAACTACAACTTTATTACAACAATTGTCGTGCAAAATACAACAACACATATACTGTGAGTTTGGATACAAATATATACCAAATGTGACATTGGACACCATCATGTATCAGCACCTCACAAAGGTACCTTACATAAAGGTACAGTCAAAAACTGTTTTAGAAACTAGAATCTTTGGGAAGTGCTCAAGGAAACCTTCATACATGGGAGGCCATGCGTCTAGGTTATGATAGATATCATATGGCCACAGAATTATCCTTGGTTGACCCAATAGACCCCAAAGAAAAACGAGAAGATTACTATCATATTCTTCCCAATGGTGAGTCTTCTCTTGACTTATCATTATCTCCACTGTATCTAACTGAGAATTATACTTCAAACAAACACCAAGATTATATAGGTAGTGCTTGTAGATATACTCGGCAAGCGGATGTGCACAATCATGTCTTATGATGACACGAGGTTGTATGTCGTTAGACATCTTGTATGATAGTGGCAAAACACCCTTCCAACGTTGGGTTCGCCTCACCCTATTTTCTTCACCAAATATAACTACTAAATGATGACCACCGTTCTATTCTCTTGTTACCCTCGCTCGACCCAGCTACACTCTTATTACCTGAAAGGAATTGTGAAGCAAAAGGGTGAGCACAACTAGCTCAGTAAAGAATATCATGACTAAAGATAAATAAATTATCAATAGTCTTCATCAATAATAAATCAGAGATTTAGAACATATGGTAGATGATAAAAAATTTCAACCATAGTTGCAGCGGAACATGCAATCCATTAGAAGAGTCAAATAGACCATAAAGTCCATTATCTCTTCCATGTTAAAAATCTTCCAACAATGTTTTATCCATGTAACATCACTCAATAGTTCCTTTCCACAATCATATGAATAACTCATAATCATAATTGTGACTCTAAATTTTTCTTCGCACCCAGGACGAATAATATTTTCATCACCTGTCTTTACCTGAAACATCAAAGATCATGGTTATACCAAATCACATTTCCTGTTCATAATCATACTAATAAATCCATCTTTGCACTACGGCCAAAGATATTCATTTGTATCACCAGTTGGTCATGTTTATCTCAACATCTGTTCATCTTTGCACTACTGGCCAAAGATATTCAACAACATGTCATCTTTGCACTACGGGCAAAAGATATTCATCAACAATTCATCTTTGCACTACAGGCCAAAGATATTCCTCAACAGTTCATATTTGCACTACGGCCAAATATATTCATCAACAGTTCATATTTGCACTACAGGCCAAATATATTAATATCTCAAAGAAATATATAATCATTTCAGAATTTATATAAACAATAATTATAACCATGTTAATCAATTCACCTTTGCACTTAAGCTAAAGATATTCACTTATAAATTCAATGGCCATGATCATACCAGTCAACAATTCAACTTTGCACTACTGGCCAAAGAGAACCCATAGTCATGATCATACCAATAATTTACCCATCTTTACACTCAAGCGAAAGAGAATTTCAACATCAAGGTTATAAAAATGTTATATATGATAATAAAAACAATATGATCAACATATAGTGTAAGACCCCAACTTATTAATGAATAAAATCAAATTTTCTCTAAATATTATTGTGAATAATAAGGGGTTAATTTGATATAATACTTTGATTATGTGCAAATTTTGCAAAATAAGCAAGTGGTTATAAAATATTTATTTTTGGTCGGTGAATATTCGGTTGGTCGTGGAATATTCTTGCTGTCGGAGAATATTCGTACGACGACGCAGCCTTGTGTGGGCCCCGTAACGGAAAGCGATTGGATGAAGAAAACGACAAGTATAAGTTGTTTATAAATAACAGCGTAGTTGTTACAGTTAATACTGTTGGAATATCCGGTGGTTAAAATACAGTAGCACACGGTATTGCACCAATTATTGATTCTTACGTAAGAAGACACTACTCAATAATTGTTACAGTAGTTATTATTCAATATTTTATTTTTTTGATTCAATAATTGCTGCGTTGATATTTTATATTATTGTTGTTTCAATAATTGTTGCTGCACAGTATTTTCATTTATCAGATCAATAATTCATATTATTTGAATAATATTATTAGATAACATTATTGGCAATGTCTAGAAAGTTCTGTCTAAGGAGAGGTTTGGTCATCTAATTGCGCGCCAGTAAGGAGAAATCCTTATTGGAAAGCCCCCTCTTTCCTAGGAACGGCCTGGTTGTCATAAATGTGATTCTGTAATATTATTTGTGAATAATTAATTATTGATTCATATGATAAGGAAATATTTATTTTTGTGGATATAAATGAGGGATATATTTTTGTGGTTAAAAATGAAGAAGTTAATGTTGAGATTTTTATCAGTATTTTTGTCGGAATGGAGGTAATTTTTGGATATGTTATACATATATAAGTTGAGTATATGTCCACAAATTTTGAACCGTTAAAAATGAACGTATGATTTATTATGAATTTTACGAGATAACTGGTTCAGAAATTGTTGAATTTTCGGAGTTTATCATTTTGATGGAAAATTCTAGAATTGGTGGGCCCCACTTGTGGTTGGTGAAGAAATGTGCTGAATTATATTTCAAATGTGGTAGGTGGGAATAGTAGCAGGTAAAGCCATCAGGTTGCAGGTCAAACCTACTAAAATTTTCCAATAAATAGAGGGCTAAGTTAGAATTGAAAATCACACCAGAAACAAATTTTCTCTCTTTCTCTCTCTAGATTATTGAGTGTGTTTTGTGAGTATTTAGATACTTTGAGAGTTTCTATTCATCAGAGCAAGTTTCTTTCAGCCTTATACCGGTATTCCGACCAGAAGTACTGATATTTTGAGGTAAGGGATATTATTTTCTTCTTAAATGATATTATTTTCTTCAATATCATTATGCTGAAATATTGATATGAGTTTTTATCAAATTTGAAACTTTTTGTGTCGGGGTTACTATTCACGTATACGGCACTATTCACGTATACGGCACTATTCACGAATACGGCACTATTCACCGAAAAATAAAATTTTCCCTTTTTGTCCAAGATGTCTATTATGGTTACTATCTTTGATTGTATCCATGTTTTGATCTTTATTTTTGAATTCTGCTTCACAATTGATTATTATGAAGTATTATTGATCTTGGATAAACTGTTATACGAATCCCTACTATTTGTCCTTCTGTCTCATTGGATTCGTTCTCTTTAAGATATTTTTCATCATCCTCAGTCCTAAATGATGATATTACTGAATATCTTTGGCCTGTAGTGCAAAGATGTATAATTACTTGATGAATATCTTTGGCCTGTAGTGCAAAGATGAACAGGTGTTGAGATGAACATGACCGACTGATGATACAAATGAATATCTTTGGCCTGTAGTGCAAAGATGAATATTTGGTTAAAGATGATTATTAATTGATGTTACAGGGATAAAATATTGATGATGGACTTTTAAATCTTAGAAGATAGTAGAATTCTTTCTCTACTTGACTCTTCTAATGGTTTGCTGTTTCCGCTGCAGTTGTTGATCTAAAACTTGTTGTCGATTATATTTTATCAGATTTTTCCCTGTTGAAGACTAACGATAATTTGTTGTATATTATCTTAGTCATAATATTCTTTACTGGGCTAGTTGAGCTCACCCTTTTCCTTTTTGTTCCATTTTTCTTCTCAGGAGGTGAGAACATAGCAGGATCTAGTCGGGGTATGGAGTGATGGTTCTAGAAAGATGTTTTAGCAGTCCTCACTATTTCTGTAAAATAGTGTTTGAATAATTGTAATGAGGATTTATTTGAGTGTGGATATTGTCTAGAAGACAATATTTGTATTTAAACTCACAGTATATGTGTTGTCGTATTTTGCACGACAATTGTATTAATAAAGTTGTAGTTTTTTTTTGTACCATGTATTTGGCGACTCAGAATGGGTTGTTGTATACCTATTTTGGGGGCGTCACAGTTGGTATCAGAGCTTAGGGATATGATCCCTGGCTGAGATGTGAGACAAGAACTAGGAGGGGAGAGACGGGGAATTCCTTCGCTAGTATGACTTGACTAAGTTTATTTGGTGTTTATTTGGTCGGTCAGAGTATAGGGATAATATATGACATGACTATTAACCCTTGTTTTATGGCAGTATTTAAGAATGGCAGCTGAGAACGTTAATAATGGAGTAAATCAGACCGTGGAGACACCTTTGATCACCACCCAGGGGAACGTGCAACAGGAAGGCAATATTCCTCCTGTAAACAACGTTACCGAGCAAACGATGAATGATGGAATGTTTAGGAGCTTTTTGCAGTTCATGCAAAATCAGACGAGGGAGACTCGTGTGCAGAATACGGGTGGAAATGATAACGCGCGGTTTGTCACAGCTAAGCAGTTCAAAGAATTGGGACCACCAGAATTTAAGGGAAAGCCGGATCCGATCATGGCGGAAACGTGGGTCAAGCAAATTACCAAGATATTCGATGTCTTGGGATGCACGGAGGAACAGAAGGTTCCATTCGCCACCTTTATGTTCCGCGGTGAGGCAGACTACTGGTGGGAGTCTGTGAAGCGTACCCAGCCTGACGCACTCAACATGTCCTGGGAAACATTTCAAAAACTGTTCAATGACAAGTACTTTCCTGAAAGTATTCGTCATATGAAGGAGGTAGAGTTTATCAGACTGGAACAAAACAACATGACGGTGTCCCAGTACGAGGCGAAGTTTGCAGAGTTATCCAGGTTTGCACCTCATTTGGTCGAAAATGAGGAACGAATGACAAGGATGTTTCTGAGAGGTCTAAAACCCGAGATTCGACAATATCTTATCTCTCATAAATTTTCTTTATATTCAGATGTTGTAAACAGGGCTCAATTATTAGAGCGAGATAATGAGTATGTGCAACCGAGGGACCACAACCAGGGTCATACCGGTGGCGGCAGTCATCGAAGCAATGAAAACCAGCAGGGAGGAAAATATTCGGACAAAAGCGGTAACCACTCTGGTGGTAATCGTGGTCGTGATAATAGAAGGAGCGAGTCGGGAGGAGATTTCAAGAAGAGAAGGTACAACAATGATAACGTGAAGACGTCAGCACAAACATCAACTGTTTCTAGGGGAGGAGAACGACCACCGGTCGTATGTTACAAATGTGGGAAAGAGGGACATATCAGCCCAAACTGCCCACAACAATCCAAGGTATGTTATAACTGTGGAAAGGAGGGTCATATAGCTCGAGAGTGTTCTGTAGCAAAACCAAGTTTGGTGACTCAAAAGCTGTCCCGGATAAGTCAAATCAGCGGTTCCTGGAAGAGCGTTTGTCGTGACTGGCCAAAACGCGAGGAACCCGAACGAGGTGATCACGGGTAAGCTAATTTGAATTCTTGCGAAGTTTATACTTTACTAGATACCGGTTCTACCCATTCTTTTATCTCTCCTGCTTGTGCTCAACGTTTAAACTTGACTCCGGAGAAATTGGACTTTAACTTATCTGTTGAAACTCCGTTGGGTGAAACCTTCGTTACATCTACAGTTTATAAATCTTGCATGATCCAAGTTGGCACTATCACATTACCTGTTGATCTTATCTCTTTAAAGATACTTGCTTTTGATGTGATTTTAGGAATTGATTGGTTAACCACTCATCATGCTAAAATTGATTGTTTTCGTAAGGTTGTTAGTTTTCATATTCCTAACCAACCTGTTATTCGAATTCAAGCAACCAAACCATTAAAATCAAACTCTTTCATATCAAGCCGTAAAGCTATTCGTTTATTGAAAAACGGATGTCAAGCTTTCTTAGCCCATGTTATGGATTTGAACAAAGACAAGTCAGATTTGAATAATATTTCTATTGTTAGAGAATTTCCCGATGTATTTCCTGAAGAATTTCTTGGCCTACCTCCAAAGCGTGATATTGAATTTTGTATCATCTTTGAATCCGGTACAAAACCCACTTCTAAAATCTCATATCGAATGACTCCTATTGAACTTCAGGAGTTAAAAACCTAACTGTAGAAGTTTGTACCCGAGCCTTTATCTGGTAACTTCCTTTGCGGAATGCACTGAAGCCAAACTCTCCGTAAGGGACGCCATATTCGTGCGGTAGTAAACTGATAGGTGTCATTGTGATGTACTATCCAAGATTGGGATATGAGTCACAGTTGAGAGCAACCTAAGTCAGTAATCGAAATACGTAGCTTTTTATGCTTAGCTGGTTATTATCGAGATTTGTGGAAGGATTTTCTCGAATCGCTACTCCGTTAACTCAGCTGACTCGGAAAGATACAAAATTCGTATGGAGTGAGGAATGCGAGAAGAGTTTCCAAGAACTCAAGAGGAGACTCATTTCGGCACCTGTTCTGACAATACCATCTGGTTCGGATGGATTTGTTATCTACAGCGATGCTTCAGGCAAAGGGTTAGGATGTGTTCTCATGCAACATGGGAAAGTCATAGCCTATGCCTCACGACAACTCAAAGAATATGAGAGGAATTATCCTACTCATGATTTGGAGTTGGCAGCAGTCGTTTTTGCGTTGAAGATCTGGAGACACTACCTGTATGGGGAGAAAGTGGAGATCTATACAGATCATAAAAGCCTCAAATATTTCTTCACCCAAAAGGAACTCAACATGCGGCAGCGACGTTGGCTCGAGCTGTTGAAAGATTACGATCATACCATCCAATACCATCCTGGAAAAGCAAACGTAGTAGCTGACGCATTGAGTAGAAGATCATATGCGGGTACGAGTGCAATGTTTTTAACACAAAGGCCCATTTTGTATGACTTGCAAAGGATGGAGATAGAGATGAAGGCTCCAAGTACCCACATGATGATATCAAATATACGAGTAGAACCGACTTTAATCGATAAAGTTAAAGCTGCTCAAGCTACGGATATAGAGCTGATGCGTATGAAGAAGAAAGTGCAAGAAGGTGCTATTCCAGAAGCAAGAATCGATGAAGAAGGAATACTTCGAGTCAACTCCAGACTTTGTGTTCCTAACGATTTTGACTTGAAGCATAGAATAATGATGGAGGCACACAACACACCGTTTGCAATCCATCCTGGGAGTACCAAAATGTATCACGATCTTCGACATACATTTTGGTGGAGCAATATGAAAAGAGAGATCGCGGAGTTTATCTCGAGGTGTTTAACTTGTCAACGTGTAAAGGCGGAGCATCAAGTACCAAAGGGTCCATTGCAACCACTTGAGATTCCGAAATGGAAGTGGGAACACATTACTATGGATTTTGTTACGGGTCTTCCCAAGGTTTCTCAAGGCATAGATGCGATTTGGGTTATTGTTGATAGATTAACCAAGTCCGCTCATTTCTTGCCGATACGTGAGACTTATTCCCTTGAACGTCTTGCTAGTATGTACGTGAACGAGATTGTGAGATTGCATGGCATGCCAGTATCCATAGTTTCGGATCGTGACCCAAGATTCACTTCACGATTTTGGGTTAGCTTGCAGAAAGCTATGGGCACGGATTTACGATTCAGTTCGGCATACCATCCTCAAACGGACGGACAATCAGAGAGGACTATTCAAACTCTTGAAGATCTATTAAGACTTTGTGTCCTAGATCTCAAAGGGAGTTGGGATAAGTACCTACCATTGGTGGAATTCTCCTACAACAACAGTTATCAGGCGAGCATAGGTGTGGCTCCATTCGAGGCGTTGTATGGAAGAAAATGTCGTTCTCCAGTATGCTGGGACGAGGTGGGTGAAGCAACATTGTTGGGACCAGAGTTGGTACGCATTACTACAGAGAAGATCCAAACGATTCGACAACGTATACAAACGGCACAGGATCGACAAAAGAGTTATGCGGATCTTCATCGGAAGGACGTGGAATTTAATATTGGGGATCATGTATTGTTACGTGTTGCACCATGGAAGGGAGTTACAAGATTTGGGAAGAGAGAAAAGCTCAATCCAAGATTTGTTGGTCCATTTGAGATTCTTGAGCGAATAGGAAATGTGGCATATAGACTCGCATTACCTCCAAGCATGTCTCGTGTTCATAATGTTTTTCACATATCTATGCTTCGTAAATATGTTAAAGACCCGAACCACATTATTGAGTTAGAACCAGACGAGATAGCTGAAGATTTAACGTACGAGGAGGTACCTGTTAAGATCTTGGATAGGAAAGAGCATGTCCTACGCACGAAGGTTATACCACAAGTTAAGGTTTTGTGGAGAAACCATGCTATTGAAGAAATGACCTGGGAGTTGGAATCAGAAATGAAAGCGAGGTATCCTCACCTTTTTGAAACATCAGGTACGTACGTCAATTTCGAGGACGAAATTTCATAAGGAGGGGAGGTTGTAAGACCCCAACTTATTAATGAATAAAATCAAATTTTCTCTAAATATTATTGTGAATAATAAGGGGTTAATTTGATATAATACTTTGGTTATGTGCAAATTTTGCAAAATAAGCAAGTGGTTATAAAATATTTATTTTTGGTCGGTGAATATTCGGTTGGTCGTGGAATATTCTTGCTGTCGGGGAATATTCGTACGACGACGCAGCCTTGTGTGGGCCCCATAACGGAAAGCGATTGGATGAAGAAAACGACAAGTATAAGTTGTTTATAAATAACGGCGTAGTTGTTACCGTTAATACTGTTGGAATACCCGGTGGTTAAAATACAGTAGCACACGGTATTGCACCAATTATTGATTCTTACGTAAGAAGGCACTACTCAATAATTGTTACAGTAGTTATTATTCAATATTTTATTTTATTGATTCAATAATTGCTGCGTTGATATTTTATATTATTGTTGTTTCAATAATTGTTGCTGCACAGTATTTTCATTTATCAGATCAATAATTCATATTATTTGAATAATATTATTAGATAACATTATTGGCAATGTCTAGAAAGTTCTGTCTAAGGAGAGGTTTGGTCATCTAATTGCGCGCCAGTAAGGAGAAATCCTTATTGGAAAGCCCCCTCTTTCCTGGGAACGGCCTGGTTGTCATAAATGTGATTCTGTAATATTATTTGTGAATAATTAATTATTGATTCATATGATAAGGAAATATTTATTTTATGTGGATATAAATGAGGGATATATTTTTGTGGTTAAAAATGAAGAAGTTAATGTTGAGATTTTTATCAGTATTTTTGTCGGAATGGAGGTAATTTTTGGATATGTTATACATATATAAGTTGAGTATATGTCCACAAATTTTGAACCGTTAAAAATGAACGTATGATTTATTATGAATTTTACGAGATGACTGGTTCAGAAATTGTTGAATTTTCGGAGTTTATCATTTTGATGGAAAATTCTAGAATTGGTGGGCCCCACTTGTGGTTGGTGAAGAAATGTGCTGAATTATATTTCAAATGTGGTAGGTGGGAATAGTAGCAGGTAAAGCCATCAGGTTGCAGGTCAAACCTACTAAAATTTTCCTATAAATAGAGGGCTAAGTTAGAATTGAAAATCACACCAGAAACAAGTTTTCTCTCTTTCTCTCTCTAGATTATTGAGTGTATTTTGTGAGTATTTAGATACTTTGAGAGTTTCTATTCATCAGAGCAAGTTTCTTTCAGCCTTATACCGGTATTCCGACCAGAAGTACTGATATCTTGAGGTAAGGGATATTATTTTCTTCTTAAATGATATTATTTTCTTCAATATCATTATGCTGAAATATTGATATGAGTTTTTATCAAATTTGAAACTTTTTGTGTCGGGGTTACTATTCACGTATACGGCACTATTCACGTATACGGCACTATTCACGAATACGGCACTATTCACCGAAAAATAAAATTTTCCCTTTTTGTCCAAGATGTCTATTATGGTTACTATCTTTGATTGTATCCATGTTTTGATCTTTATTTTTGAATTCTGCTTCACAATTGATTATTATGAAGTATTATTGATCTTGGATAAACTGTTATACGAATCCCTACTATTTGTCCTTCTGTCTCATTGGATTCGTTCTCTTTAAGATATTTTTCATCATCCTCAGTCCTAAATGATGATATTACTGAATATCTTTGGCCTGTAGTGCAAAGATGTATAATTACTTGATGAATATCTTTGGCCTGTAGTGCAAAGATGAACAGGTGTTGAGATGAACATGACCGACTGATGATACAAATGAATATCTTTGGCCTGTAGTGCAAAGATGAATATTTGGTTAAAGATGATTATTAATTGATGTTACAGGGATAAAATATTGATGATGGACTTTTAAATCTTAGAAGATAGTAGAATTCTTTCTCTACTTGACTCTTCTAATGGTTTGCTGTTTCCGCTGCAGTTGTTGATCTAAAACTTGTTGTCGATTATATTTTATCAGATTTTTCCCTGTTGAAGACTAACGATAATTTGTTGTATATTATCTTAGTCATAATATTCTTTACTGGGCTAGTTGAGCTCACCCTTTTCCTTTTTGTTCCATTTTTCTTCTCAGGAGGTGAGAACATAGCAGGATCTAGTCGGGGTATGGAGTGATGGTTCTAGAAAGATTTTTTAGCAGTCCTCACTATTTCTGTAAAATAGTGTTTGAATAATTGTAATGAGGATTTATTTGAGTATGAATACTGTCTAGATGACAATATTTATATTTAAACTCACAGTATATGTGTTGTCGTATTTTGCACGACAATTGTAATAATAAAGTTATAGTTATTTTTTTGTACCATGTATTTGGCGACTCAGAATGGGTTGGATGGATTGGATCTATTTTGGGGGCGTCACATATAGATTTAATCTCAAGAGTAATATTCATAAATCAACTATAATTTGGTTAGAAAAAGAAACTAATTTTGTCGTGAATAGTAACTCGTGAATAGTAACTCATGAATAGTAACTCGTGAATAGTAACTCATGAATAGTAACTCGTGAATAGTAACCCTGACATGAAAAAGGTAGAAATTCCACAATAATATACATACCAATATTTCAGTATAATGATATTGAAAGAATAATATTCTTAAGCTTATAAACAATTTATTTAAATTGTTTACACTTTACTAATTAATGCATTTAATCATCATAAAATGCCAACTCTTAAAATTTCATCATCAATAATCAAAACCCTCATCAAAAATCTGCATTTACCTCATATATAGGATTCTCAAGCCATAAAATCCTATTTTCCAATTTTCTTACTTCACATAACATATTTAATTCATTTTCTCATAACTAGACTATTTTCATGAAAAATACCAAATCCGTTCCAAAAATATTTCTTTTCTGGAATTTAGCATAATATAGTCCCATAGTGAACATATATTTTTCTCAGAATTTTTAAAAGTCATTTACTATTTTTCATATGGCCAAAATAGCCGAATATTTAGACATTTATCAAAAATTGTACTTTTGTCTAAAAATTCTGAAATTTACAGAGTATACTTCTATCATATACATGTACTCCCAATAAAAATTTCATCAATTTTGGAGTTAACCACCAGGAATTATAAGCTGTTACTTCTAAAATAGTCTTTTCTCATAAAATTCATAACTCTCAATCTATACATCCAAAAATCACCATTTTTGGACACAATCAAGAAAACTCATCAAAATATCATTTCAAATTTTTCCAGAATTTTTGAAGATCAGAAAAATTACGAAACTAAAAATCATAACAACCCTTAAAATCCCTTAATATCTCTTACCTCAAAAGAGCAGTACTTCTGACTGGATATCGGATATGATGCTGAAGGAAACTTGCACTGATGAATAGCAACTCACCAAGTATCTAAAAACTCACAAAATATGCTTCATAATATAGAGAGAGAAAGAGAGAAAGCTTATTTTCTGGTGTGATTTTCAATTCTAACTTAGCCCTCCATTTATAGGAAAATTTTGGTAGGTTTGACCTGCAACCTGATGGTTTTACCTGCTACTATTCCCACCCACCACATTTGAAATATAATTCAGCACATTTCTTCACCAACCACAAGTGGGGCCCACCAATTCTAGAATTTTCCACCAAAATGATAAACTCCGAAAATTCAACAATTTCTGAACCAGTCATCTCGTAAAATTCATAATAAATCATACGTTCATTTTTAACGGTTCAAAATTTGTGGGCATATACTCAACTTATATATGTATAACATATCCAAAAATTACCACGATCCAACGGTCGGATTAAAAATTATAACCCCCGCAAAATATCTCAAAAACCCTGATTTTTAATACCTTCATTCCGACAAAAATACGGATAAAAATCTCAACATTAACTCCTTCATTTTTTAACCACAAAAATATATCCCTCATTTATATCCCCATAAAATAAATATTTTCTTATCACATGAATCAATAATTAATTATTCACAAATAATATTACAGAATCACATTTATGACAACCAGGCCGTTCCCAGGAAAGAGGGGGCTTTCCAATAAGGATTTCTCCTTACTGGCGTGCAATTAGATAACCAAACCTCTCCTTAGACAGAACTTTCTAGACATTACCAATAATGCTATCTAATATTACTATTTAAATAATATGAATTATTGATCTGATAATGGGAAATACTGTGCAACAACAATTATTGAACAACAATAATACAAAATTTCAACGTAGCAATTATTGAATCAATAAAATAAAATATTAAACAGTAATTACTGTAACAATTATTGAGTAGTGCCTTCTTACGTAAGAATCAATAATTTCAAAAATACTATGCAATACCGTGTGCTACTGTGCAATAACGCGTATTACTGTATTTTAACCACCGGGTATTCCAACAGTGTTAACGGTAACAACTACGCCGTTATTTGTAAAAACTTAAATTTGTCGTTTTCTTCACCCGACAGTTATTCTGTTATGGGGCCCACAAATGGTTGCGCCGTCGTACGAATATTCCCCGACAGAAAGAATATTCCACGACCAAACGAATATTCCCCGACAACAATGATTATTTTATAACCACTTGCTTATTTTGAAAAAAAATCATATTTCACTCATAACTTTAAACTTTTAACCATTTACTGAATAATAATTATAAGAAAAATTGAATACTTTTATTTCATAAAATTCGGGGTCTTACAATCTCCCCTCCTTATGAAATTTCGTCCCCGAAATTTACGTACCTGGTATTTCGAAGAGTTGAGAATACCTTGCTTTTATTTCAGATTCTATCTCTCAGATCAACATGATTTCTTCATTGCTCATCTCCCATGATAACTTCATTTGGGTTCCTCATTTGTTGGGAAGTCATGACAACCGTCATCCCTCGAACTACTCGCCTTTGACTTGTCTGGAGTAGCATTTGGCGTCATCATTACCGTTGGAATATACCTTTCTATAGGACATATTACTTCCTCAACTGCCTCTTCGTACTCCTCATTCATGATCTGAATCATCAATCTTCGATCCATATCGGATTCAGGTTGACCGCTATGTACAGGGTAATTCAAAACTCGATGTTGGGTTCTCCCAATTGCTTTCCAAAAAGAGAAATTCATATCATCTATTTTAGCCTTCTTAGATCGAACATCTCTTTCCATAATATCCACGTGTCGTGCGGCTTTTGCCCATGCATCACTTATTCTCACTCGTTCAGTTTTTTCTTCTCTCAGCTCAGATTCTATTTTTATCATCTTATACTCTGCCAAAGAATGCTTCTGTTCAAGCATCACATATCGGGTAACACAAGCTTGAATTGTTGCATCCTTTTGTTCCACGACCGCCTGTCGTTCTTCTGCCTGCTCTTCTAACTCATGAATACGATTTTGAAATTCTACATTTTGATCATATAATACCTCTAATAAACTCTCCTCTGGTACTTCTTCTTCCTCTTCTTCCTCAGTCTCAGCTGTTACCTCTGCGACTATCTCGGGTGTAACTATCAATTCTTCACTCACCACATGGATATCTCTAATTCCTTCTTCGTCTGACATCACATTATCACGGTTAGTGATTAGAGGTATCCCCACAGTCTCATTCACTCCATTATTAGCATTCTCAGCTGCCATTCTCAAATACTGCCATAAAATAAGGGTTAATTAAACAAATTAACATATCACATAATATCCCAATATTATGACTGACCAACAAATAAGCTTAGGTAGGACACACTAGCGAAGGATTTACTCATCTCTCCCCTCCTAGTTGTATTTCCCGATCTCCGCCAGAGATCATATCCCTAAGCTCTGATACCACCTGTGACGACCCCAAAACAGGTTCATTCCACCCAACCCATTCTGAGTCGTCAAATACATGGTACAGAAAACAACTACAACTTTATTACAACAATTGTCGTGCAAAATACAACAACACATATACTGTGAGTTTGGATACAAATATATACCAAATGTGACATTGGACACCATCATGTATCAGCACCTCACAAAGGTACCTTACATAAAGGTACAGTCAAAAACTGTTTTAGAAACTAGAATCTTTGGGAAGTGCTCAAGGAAACCTTCGTACATGGGAGGCCATGCGTCTAGGTTATGATAGATATCATATGGCCACAGAATTATCCTTGGTTGACCCAATAGACCCCAAAGAAATACGAGAAGATTACTATCATATTCTTCCCAATGGTGAGTCTTCTCTTGACTTATCATTATCTCCACTGTATCTAACTGAGAATTATACTTCAAACAAATACCAAGATTATATAGGTAGTGCTTGTAGATATACTCGGCAAGCGGATGTGCACAATCATGTCTTATGATGACACGAGGTTGTATGTCGTTAGACATCTTGTATGATAGTGGCAAAACACCCTTCCAACGTTGGGTTCGCCTCACCCTATTTTCTTCACCAAATATAACTACTAAATGATGACCACCGTTCTATTCCCTTGTTACCCTCGCTCGACCCAGCTACACTCTTATTACCTGAAAGGAATTGTGAAGCAAAAGGGTGAGCACAACTAGCTCAGTAAAGAATATCATGACTAAAGATAAATAAATTATCAATAGTCTTCATCAATAATAAATCAGAGATTTAGAACATATGGTAGATGATAAAAAATTTCAACCATAGTTACAGCGGAACATGCAATCCATTAGAAGAGTCAAATAGACCATAAAGTCCAATATCTCTTCCATGTTAAAAATCCACCAACAATGTTTTATCCATGTAACATCACTCAATAGTTCCTTTCCACAATCATATGAATAACTCATAATCATAATTGTGACTCTAAATTTTTCTTCGCACCCAGGACGAATAATATTTTCATCACCTGTCTTTACCTGAAACATCAAAGATCATGGTTATACCAAATCACATTTCCTGTTCATAATCATACTAATAAATCCATCTTTGCACTACGGCCAAAGATATTCATTTGTATCACCAGTTGGTCATGTTTATCTCAACATCTGTTCATCTTTGCACTACTGGCCAAAGATATTCAACAACATGTCATCTTTGCACTACGGGCCAAAGATATTCATCAACAATTCATCTTTGTACTACAGGCCAAAGATATTCCTCAACAGTTCATATTTGCACTACGGCCAAATACATTCATCAACAGTTCATATTTGCACTACAGGCCAAATATATTAATATCTCAAAGAAATATATAATCATTTCAGAATTTATATAAACAATAATTATAACCATGTTAATCAATTCACCTTTGCACTTAAGCTAAAGATATTCACTTATAAATTCAATGGTCATGATCATACCAGTCAACAATTCAACTTTGCACTACTGGCCAAAGAGAACCCATAGTCATGATCATACCAATAATTTACCCATCTTTACACTCAAGCGAAAGAGAATTTCAACATCAAGGTTATAAAAATGTTATATATGTTAATAAAAACAATATGATCAACATATAGATTTAATCTCAAGAGTAATATTCATAAATCAACTATAATTTGGTTAGAAAAAGAAACTAATTTTGTCGTGAATAGTAACTCGTGAATAGTAACTCATGAATAGTAACTCGTGAATAGTAACTCGTGAATAGTAACTCGTGAATAGTAACCCTGACATGAAAAAGGTAGAAATTCCACAATAATATACATACCAATATTTCGGTATAATGATATTGAAAGAATAATATTCTTAAGCTTATAAACAATTTATTTAAATTGTTTACACTTTACTAATTAATGCATTTAATCATCATAAAATGCCAACTCTTAAGATTTCATCATCAATAACCAAAACCTTCATCAAAAATCTGCATATACCTCATATATAGGATTCTCAAGCCATAAAATCATATTTTCCAATTTTCTTACTTCACATAACATATTTAATTCATTTTCTCATAACTAGACTATTTTCGTGAAAAATACCAAATCCGTTCCAAAAATATTTCTTTTCTGGAATTTAGCATAATATAGTCCCATAGTGAACATATATTTTTCTCAGAATTTTTAAAAGTCATTTACTATTTTTCATATGGCCAAAATAGCCGAATATTTAGACATTTATCAAAAATTATACTTTTGTCTAAAAATTCTGAAATTTACAGAGTATACTTCTATCATATACATGTACTCCCAATAAAAATTTCATCAATTTTGGAGTTAACCACCAGGAATTATAAGCTGTTACTTCTAAAATAGTCTTTTCTCATAAAATTCATAACTCTCAATCTATACATCCAAAAATCACCATTTTTGGACACAATCAAGAAAACTCATCAAAATATCATTTCAAATTTTTCCAGAATTTTTGAAGATCGGAAAAATTACGAAACTAAAAATCATAACAACCCCTAAAATCCCTTAATATCCCTTACCTCAAAAGAGCAGTACTTCTGACTGGATATCGGATATGATGCTGAAGGAAACTTGCACTGATGAATAGTAACTCACCAAGTATCTAAAAACTCACAAAATATGCTTCATAATATAGAGAGAGAAAGAGAGAAAGCTTATGTTTCTGGTGTGATTTTCAATTCTAACTTAGCCCTCTATTTATAGGAAAATTTTGGTAGGTTTGACCTGCAACCTGATGGCTTTACCTGCTACTATTCCCACCTACCACATTTGAAATATAATTCAGCACATTTTTTCACCAACCACAAGTGGGGCCCACCAATTCTAGAATTTTCCACCAAAATGATAAACTTCAAAAATTCAATAATTTCTGAACCAGTCATCTCGTAAAATTCATAATAAATCATACGTTCATTTTTAACGGTTCAAAATTTGTGGGCATATACTCAACTTATATATGTATAACATATCCAAAAATTACCACGATCCAACGGTCGGATTAAAAATTATAACCCCCGCAAAATATCTCAAAAACCCTAATTTTTAATACCTCCATTCCGACAAAAATACGGATAAAAATCTCAACATTAACTCCTTCATTTTTTAACCACAAAAATATATCCCTCATTTATATCCCCATAAAATAAATATTTTCTTATCACATGAATCAATAATTAATTATTCACAAATAATATTACAGAATCACATTTATGACAACCAGGCCGTTCCCAGGAAAGAGGGGGCTTTCCAATAAGGATTTCTCCTTACTGGCGCGCAATTAGATGACCAAACCTCTCCTTAGACAGAACTTTCTAGACATTGCCAATAATGCTATCTAATATTACTATTCAAATAATATGAATTATTGATCTGATAATGGGAAATACTGTGCAGCAACAATTATTGAACAACAATAATACAAAATTTCAACGTAGCAATTATTGAATCAATAAAATAAAATATTAAACAGTAATTACTGTAACAATTATTGAGTAATGCCTTCTTACGTAAGAATCAATAATTTCAAAAATACTATGCAATACTGTGTGCTACTGTGCAATAACGCGTATTACTGTATTTTAACCACCGGGTATTCCAACAGTGTTAACGGTAACAACTACGCCGTTATTTGTAAAAACTTAAATTTGTCGTTTTCTTCACCCGACAGTTATTCTGTTATGGGGCCCACAAATGGCTGCACCGTCGTACGAATATTCCCCGACAGAAAGAATATTCCACGACCAAACGAATATTCCCCGACAACAATGATTATTTTATAACCACTTGCTTATTTTGAAAAAAAATCATATTTCACTCATAACTTTAAACTTTTAACCATTTACTGAATAGTAATTATAAGAAAAATTGAATACTTTTATTTCATAAAATTCGGGGTCTTACAGCGCAGCCTTTTGTGGACCCCATAACGGAAAGCGATTGGATGAAGAAAACGACAAGTATGAGTTTTTTTTTTATAAATAATGGCGTAGTTGTTATCGTTAACACTGTTGGAAAAACCGGTGGTTAAAACACAGTAATACGCGGTGTTACACAGCAGCACACGGTATTGCACCAATTATTGATTCTTACGTAAGAAGGCACTACTTAATAATTGTTACAGTAATTACTCTTCAATATTTTATTTTATTGATTCAATAATTACTACGTTGATATTTTATATTATTGTTGTTTTAATAATTGTCACTGCACAGTATTTTTCATTATCAGATCAATAATTAATATTATTTGAATAATATTATTAGATAGCATTATTGGCAATGTCTAGAAAGTTCTTTCGAAGAAAGGGGTTAGGTCATCTAATTGCGCGCCAGTAAGAAGAAATTCTTATTGGAAAGCCACATCTTTCCTAAGAACAGCCTGGTTGTCATTATTGTGATTCTGTAATATTATTTGTGAATAATTAATTATTAATTTATATGATAAGAAAAATATTTATTTATATGGATATAAATGGAGGAATTTTTAGAAAAGTGACAATTGTTAAAAATTGATATTTTATTTTTTCTGATAAAATAATTCATTTGAATATATTATTATATTATAATAATATAATAATGGAGATATTTTTACAATGAATGTGTGATATATGAATAAATGAGGAGGAAGAGTATTTTTGTTACAATAAATACTAAAAACATTTTAAACATGTCGATGGACCCCATTTTTGACTGAAATTTGATCATAGCTTGCAAAATCGTCCATATGTGGATTTCGGTCAATTTCTGTTTAGAATTTAGAAAAACTTAAAGCTACAAAGTTGTAGAAAATTGAATTTTTGTCGGTGTTCATGGCTCTTGAGTTGTAAGAAAACATGAAGCATTCATTTTCATCCATGTCCTAGGAATAACATGTCCATTTTCAACTACCCACCATTGCCATGGGTCTCTCTTGAGATAAATCTTCATTCTGAATTTCCAAAAGTTGAAGTTCTCGCTTTCGAGCAACAGAGGTGGTCGACTTGTAGATTGACCTTCTTGAAAATAAAGGTGTGACATAGGATCTTTCCCTACGACCAGCAAAGATCAATATTAATAGAGTTTTGCTTTGATACCAAATGTAATTATGTAATTAAGCACACCTAGAGGGGGGTGAATAGGTGTAAATACTCAAAAATAATCTACAGTGGTCAATTTTTAAAGTTTACTATAGCAAACTATAATCGGACAGTCTAACCCTGTCCGTATTAGTTATGTTCTTCGTCTGTTATAAACGGACAGCTAATACCTGTCCGTATTAGTATAAAATTTTCTAACTTAAACCAAGTAGGATATTAAAGCTTAAAACAGAAACAAAAAAACAATAAATCACACCAAGATTTTTACGTGGTTCAGCTCCTATCCTCTAGTCTAGTAGCCTAATCCACGTCCAATCCCAACTAAGATTGGAGACTCACTTTATTAAAATAATACTCAGCAATTATAAAGTAAATAGAACTCCCTGTTACAATGACAATTGATTGGACACCTCTGCCCCCTTTGCACCTCTGCAGCACCTCTCACCTCTGAGACTTTGATAGCTTCGTTGAACAAATTGAATATTACTAAATTAAAATCCCCAAGCCAACCTAAACTTGTACTATGTTTACAATAGATATTGAAAGAAGGAATACAAGAACTACACTGTAAACTGAGACTAAAAAAGTGATGTAGAGATTTGTATGTATCTCAGATTAGCTTTCTTGATGAGTTTCTATTTTTCAGTCTTGTTCTTCAATAAGCCGAGCAAACAGTATATATAAAGGAGAGTAGAGCAACGACTATAATAAAGTAACGTTTCAATCCATCCAAGCAACGGCTAGTACTTTTTAATTGAAATAAGAGATATTTGTTAGCTAAAAAACATCTCAACCTTCAACAAACACTAACAGATAAGATATAAGATAGAGTCCAAAATAGATAGAGTTAATGAATATTCAAAATATAGCTAATAAAGTCCAAATCTGTTATCATGAAAACAACTGCTCTTAGCAAGTATCCTTAAAAAATAACTGCTCCATCATTGAATAAGAATACTTAATAAAATCATTTCCTAAAAAATCTTTAAGCCAAATGCGAATTGGTAACCAAACAGATAACATATATATAACCCAGCAATTCAAAAATATGAGATTCCTAGTTATATTAGATTCTATAAAAATTAAAGCACGTGGTACCATATATATCAACATTGTTGTTAAAGAATATCATTGGAGCAAGTTTATAAAAAAATCACATATAGCAAGTAAACAATACGATCATACCTTTGTGATTTGTTACCTATATATCAACATTGTTGTTACCAATAGTAAGCTTGCCAAATGTGCTCTGAAGTTTTCGATTTTGGATTTTCATAATCAAATCTCTTCAAAAATACTTCTTTTGATCATCCAATGTGGAGGTCACCTATAATCAAATTTGGGGAATGATTTCTCACAGTTCAACATGATCTAGGAAGCTTGGCAATGGTCATCTGTTCGTTGGATTCAAACGGTGATATATCAAATTCTACATCTAAGTGTTCATCTAATTTTTCTTCTAAATCGGACGGGTCTGACTGTCTATTTTTCGGTGTCTGCATGTCTGAGTTTTCTACTAAAACAGACGGCTCAGGCTGTCTGATTTTAGCTGTCTTTCCTTCTGATTAGGACGGGTTAAACTGTCTGGATTCTGCTATTTTATTTCCACGTTCCAGATTACTTTTTCCCTATAGAATACTCATTCTCTTCCTTTGACAGATCATGGTTAAGTTCATAAAAAAATTAAAAGCACAGATTCCTCATCATGATTGTCATGTGTATTAAATATGGAACATTTAGCACAATAAAAACTTTAGAATAAATAATATTATGAACCCTTGTGTTAGAAAATCCATATATCTAATTAAAACATTATTTAACAAAACAATATGAGGTACTTACAGATTCTGCCAAATAATTTATAGGTAACTACTATTCATCTCCTTTTTGACCTTGAGACATCTATAAAATGAACAAATAGTCTCTACCTTTTTGGTACCCAAATCTTCTTGGGTCCTTTTGGGTTAGTAGCATATAAATCACATTTCTTTACCTAAATTTATTTTATTCTAATTTTATTACAATTAGAATCAAAATGACCTTTAAAATAACATTTTCTACAAGTAACAAACGGTGAACAATAAAGTTGTTTAAACCTTGGTTTACTATTAATCATTCTAATATTATCATTAGTTCTATTTTTCACATGTTTAATAGGATTATACCTAATTCCTTATTTATCAAGACTAGACCTTTGTGCCCTAACATAATATTTAGATTCTCTTCTCCTTGCACAAATTTAGCAAGATTATTTTTTAAAGATGCTATTTTTGCATTTGTTATATTATTATCGTGTTGAACATTCGTCATTTTTCAATCATTAAAAGCATCTATACATGCATCTCTCATTTTTAAATTTTCTTTTAACACTTCATTTTCATTTTTAAGATATTCATTTTCTTTTCTCTCTTTATTAAGCGACTTAGCTTCATTCATTAGCTCATTAATGCAATTCTTAAAATAATCAATTTTCTTTTTGAGATGTTGCTTTTCATTTTGTAAAGCAATATAATCAGGCATAGATATTTCAAAAGCTTTATGAAAATTTGTTACCTTAAGTTGATTATGATCTTCTAGTCCCATGAAACAGAGTTAGACAATTTCTTCTTCTTGTTTCGTTTCGGACTTACTCACTGGAGTTGAGCTACCTTTTTGATTCTTCCTTTGTTTCTTCCTTTGAAGTAGTTTCTCGAGTTTTCTTAAGAGCATTTCAATTTCTTCATCAAAATCTTCGTGATCACTTTCATTGTTGCTCTCGACTTGAAGTGTCAATGTCTTCTTTATTGGTGCTTCATCTTCTTCATCATACCTTCTTAACTGATTTTCAAATTCTTCAAGCTCTCCAAATAAATTAAGAGTTTTCATTGTACTGATTGTTGTTGAATCTTGAAGAGTTGTAGCATTTGGTGCGAATCGTTTAGGCATGACTCTAAGTATCTTTCTGTTTATCTCCCTTTGATCAATTTTTTATCCCGGCATACTTAGAGAGTTCATTAGAATAAGGAATCTAGCTTGGGCTTCTTGAATTATTTCATCTTTTTCTAACTTGAATAGCTCATAGTCCTGCATTAACATACTTAACTTCACCTCTTTTACTTTGGAAGTACCTTCGTGGCTTGTCATGATAGTATCCCACATTTCTTTTGTTGTGTTGCACGATGATACTTTATCAATTTCAGCTTGGACCATTCCGCTTAGCAAGGTGTTCATGGCACTTGAGTTGTAAGAAAACATGAAGCTTTCATTTTCATCCATGTCCATGAGAGTCTTGAGTCTACCATTATCATATCTAGGAATAACAGGTCCATTTTCAACTACCCACCATTGCCATGGGTCTCTCTTGAGATAAATCTTCATTCTGAATTTTCAAAAGTTGAAGTTCTCGCTTCCGAGCAACAGAGGTGGTCGACTTGTAGATTGACCTTCTTGAAAATAAAGGTGTGACATAGGATCTTTCCCTACGACCTGCAAAGATCAATAGTAATAGAGTTTTGCTTTGATACCAAATGTAATTATGTAACTAAGTACACCTAGAGGGGGGTGAATAGGTGTAAATACTCAAAAATGATCTACAGTGGTCAATTTTTAAAGTTTACTATAGCAAACTATAATCGGACAGTCTAACCCTGTCCGTATTAGTTATGTTATTCGTCTGTTATAAACGGACAGCTAATACCTGTCCGTATTAGTATAAAATTTTCTAACTTAAACCAAGTAGGATATTAAAGCTTAAAACAGAAACAAAAAAACAATAAATCACACCAAGATTTTTACGTGGTTCAGCTCCTATCCTCTAGTCTAGTAGCCTAATCCACGTCCAATCCCAACTAAGATTGGAGACTCACTTTATTAAAATAATACTCAGCAATTATAAAGTAAATAGAACTCCCTGTTACAATGACAATTGATTGGACACCTCTGCCCCCTTTGCACCTCTGCAGCACCTCTCACCTCTGAGACTTTGATAGCTTCGTTGAACAAATTGAATATTACTAAAATAAAATCCCCAAGCTAACCTAAACTTGTACTATGTTTACAATAGATATTGAAAGAAGGAATACAAGAACTACACTGTAAACTGAGACTAAAAAAGTGATGTAGAGATTTGTATGTATCTCAGATTAGCTTTCTTGATGAGTTTCTATTTTTCAGTCTTGTTCTTCAATAAGCCGAGCAAACAGTATATATAAAGGAGAGTAGAGCAACGACTATAATAAAGTAACGTTTCAATCCATCCAAGCAACGGCTAGTACTTTTTAATTGAAATAAGAGATATTTGTTAGCTAAAAAACATCTCAACCTTCAACAAACACTAACAGATAAGATATAAGATAGAGTCCAAAATAGATAGAGTTAATGAATATTCAAAATATAGCTAATAAAGTCCAAATCTGTTATCATGAAAACAACTGCTCTTAGCAAGTATCCTTAAAAAATAATTGCTCCATCATTGAATAAGAATACTTAATAAAATCAATTCCTAAAAAATCTTTAAGCCAAATGCGAATTGGTAACCAAACAGATAACATATATATAACCCAGCAATTCAAAAATATGAGATTCCTAGTTATATTAGATTCCATAAAAATTAAAGCACGTGGTACCATATATATATATATATATATATATATATATATATATATATATATATATATATATATAACAGACAACATATGTATATTTTTTGGAAAGATATAACCCAACCTGTTTTAGTCTCTCTCCATCCTGCAGTAAACTTTTATGTCATACAAAGTGATTATGAAATCAACCCATGCAATAGTCCATGCAAACTATTATATAATTAATATGTAGCCCAAATAAATCAAATAAGACCGTTACACAAACCCAAATATATTGTCATTATTAAAATCACAAAAGATATAAATCAACATTCTTTCCCTTTTTGATGATGACAATATATTATCTTTTGAATTTATATGCTCCCCCTATCTATAAGGCTCCCCCTAAATTTATGCATATTAAGGAGCAAAAAAAATGACTTGATCCAAATAACCATCATTGCATATAGTATCTCACTATCAACATGAATACCAATTTAAACCAATTCAAATACCAAATATCTTTCCCACTTAATTTGTCAGTATCAAAAAGAAATCATTAAGCACAAGTTGATTAAAACATAATCATCATTACCCAAATATCTCTCCCCCTTTGTCATCAACAAAAAAATAATTTATATCAATTTAGCTAAATAGTTATGTCGCCTCATTTGTCAATATTAAAAGAATAAGTTCAAAGATAAAGAATATCATTGGAGCAAGTTTATAAAAAAATCACATATAGCAAGTAAACAATACGATCATACCTTTGTGATTTGTTACCTATATATCAACATTGTTGTTACCAATAGTAAGCTTGCCAAATGTGCTCTGAAGTTTTCAATTTTGGATTTTCATAATCAAATCTCATCAAAAATACTTCTTTTGATCATCCAATGCGGAGGTCACCTATAATCAAATTCGGTGAATGATTTCTCACAGTTTAACATGATCTAGGAAGCTTGGCAGTGGTCATCTGTTCGTTGGATTCAAACAGTGATATATCAAATTCTACATCTAAGTGTTCATCTGATTTTTCTTCTAAATCGGACGGGTCTGACTGTCTGTTTTTCGGTGTCTGCATGTCTGAGTTTTCTACTAAAACAGACGGGGCTGTCTGATTTTAGCTGCCTTTCCTTCTGATTCGGACGGGTTAAACTGTCCGGATTCTGCTATTTTATTTCCACGTTCTAGATTACTTTTTTCCTGTAGAATACTCATTCTCTTCCTTTGACAGATTATGGTTAAGTTCATAAAAAAAATTACAAGTACAGATTTCTCATCATGATTGTCATGTGTATTAAATATGGAACATTTAGCACAATAAAAACTTTAGAATAAATAAAATTATGAACCCTTGTGTTAGAAAATCCATATATCTAATTAAAACATTATTTAACAAAACAATATGAGGTACTTACAAATTCTGCCAAATAATTTATAGGTAACTACTATTCATCTCCCTTTTGACCTTAAGACATCTACAAAATGAACAAATAGTCTCTAACTTTTTGGCACCCAAATCTTCATGGGTCCTTTTGGGTTAGTAGCATATAAATCACATTTCTTTACCCAAATTTGTTTTATTCTAATTTTATTACAATTAGAATCAAAATGACCTTTACATTTTTTACAAGTAACAAACGGTGAACAATAAAGTTATTTAAACCTTGGTTTACTATTAATCATTCTAATATTATCATTAGTTCTATTTTTCACATTTTTAATAGGATTATACCTAATTCCTTGTTTATCAAGACTAGACCTTTGTGCCCCTAACATAATATTTATATTCTCTTTTCCTTGCAGAAATTTAACAAGATCATTTTTTAAAGATGCTATTTTTGCATTTGTTATATTATTATCATGTTGAACATTCATCATTTTTCAATCATTAAAAGCATCTATACATGCATCTCTTATTTTTAAATTTTCTTTTAACACTTCATTTTCATTTTTAAGATATTCATTTTCTTTTCTCTCATTATTAAGCGACTTAACTTCATTCATTAGCTCATTAATGCAATTCTTAAAATAATCAATTTTCTTTTTGAGATGTTGCTTTTCATTTTGTAAAGCAATATAATCAGGCATAGATATTTCAAAAGCTTTATAATAATTTGTTACCTCAAGTTGATTATGATCTTGTAGTCCCATGAAACAGAGTTGGACAGTTTCTTCTTCTTGTTTCGTTTCGGACTTACTCACTGGAGTTGAGCTACCTTTTTTATTCTTCCTTTGTTTCTCCCTTTGAAGTAGTCTCTCGAGTTTTCTTAAGAGCATTTCAATTTCTTCATCAAAATCTTCGTGATCACTTTCATTGCTGCTCTCGACTTGAAGTGTCAATGTCTTCTTTATTGGTGCTTCATCTTCTTCATCATACCTTCTTAACTGATTTTCAAATTCTTCAAGCTCTCCAAATAAAGTGAGAGTTTCCATTGTACTGATTGTTGTTGAATCTTGAAGAGTTGTAACATTTGGTGTGAATCGTTTAGGCATGACTCTAAGTATCTTTCTGTTTATCTCCCTTTGATCAATTTTTTATCCCGGCATACTTAGAGAGTTCATTAGAACGAGGAATCTAGCTTGGGCTTCTTGAATTGTTTCATCTTTTTCTAACTTGAATAGCTCATAGTCTTGCATTAACATACTTAACTTCACCTCTTTTACTTTGGAAGTACCTTCGTGGCTTGTCATGATAGTATCCCACATTTCTTTTGTTGTGTTGCACGATGATACTTTATCAATTTCAGCTTGGACCATTCCGCTTAGCAAGGTGTTCATGGCACTTGAGTTGTAAGAAAACATGAAGCTTTCATTTTCATCCATGTCCATGAGAGTCTTGAGTCTACCATTATCATATCTAGGAATAACAGGTCCATTTTCAACTACCCACCATTGCCATGGGTCTCTCTTGAGATAAATCTTCATTCTGAATTTTCAAAAGTTGAAGTTCTCGCTTCCGAGCAACAGAGGTGGTCGACTTGTAGATTGACCTTCTTGAAAATAAAGGTGTGACATAGGATCTTTCCCTACGACCTGCAAAGATCAATAGTAATAGAGTTTTGCTTTGATACCAAATGTAATTATGTAATTAAGCACACCTAGAGGGGGGTGAATAGGTGTAAATACTCAAAAATGATCTACAGTGGTCAATTTTTAAAGTTTACTATAGCAAACTATAATCGCACAGTCTAACCATGTCCGTATTAGTTATGTTCTTCGTCTGTTATAAACGGACAGCTAATACATGTCCGTATTAGTACAAAATTTTCTGACTTAAACCAAATTCTGCAGGATATTAAAGCTTAAAATAAAAACAAAAGAACAGTAAATCACACCAAGATTTTTGCGTGGTTCAGCCCCTATCCTCTAGTCTAGTAGCCTAATCCACGTCCAATCCCAACTAGGATTGGAGACTCACTTTATTAAAATAATACTCATCAATTATAAAGTAAATAGAACTCCCTGTTACAACGACGATCGATTGGACACCTTTGCCCCTATTTGCACCTCTGCAACACCTCTCACCTCTGAGACTTTGATAGCTTCGTTGAACAAACTGAATATTACTAAAATAAAATTCCCAAGCCAACCTAGACTTGTACTATGTTTACAATAGATATTGAAAGAAAGAATACAAGAACTACACTGTAAACTGAGACTAAAAAAGTGATGTAGTGATTTGTATGTATCTCAGATTAGCTTTCTTGATGAGTTTCTGTTTTTCAATCTTGTTCTTCAATAAGCCGAGCAAACAGTATATATAAAGGAGAGTAGAGCAACGACTATAATAAAGTAAAGTTCCAATCCATCCAAGCAACGGCTAGTACATTTTAATTGAAATAAGAGATATATGTTAGCTAAAAAACATCTCAACCTTCAACAAACACTAACAGATAAGATATAAGATAGAGTCCAAAATAGATAGAGTTAATGAATATTCAAAATATAGCTAATAAAGTCCAAATCTGTTATCATGAAAACAACTGCTCTTAGCAAGTATCCTTTAAAAATAACTGCTCCATCATTGAATAAGAATACTTAATAAAATCAATTCCTAAAAAATCTCTAAGCCAAAAACGAATTGGTAACCAAACAGATAACATATATATAACCCAGCAATTCAAAAATATGAGATTCCTAGTTATATTAGATTCTATAAAAATTAAAGCACGTGGTAACCATATATATATATATATATATTGGAAATATATAACCCAACCTGTTTTAGTCTCTCTCCATCCTGTAGTAAACTTTTATGCCATATAAAGTGATTATGAAATCAACCCATGCAATAATTCATGCAAACTATTATATAATTAATATGTAGCCCAAATAAATCAAATAAGACCATTACACAAATCCAAATATATTGTCATTATTAAAATCACAAAAGATATAATCCAACACTATCTACAGCCGAACGAGTGATATTGGAAGTTAATTAGAAAGATTGAGAAATTCTTGACTTTGAAAAAATAGTTGGAACTTATGAAAATTTTCCGAAGTCTCTACTTAATTAGTTGATGAGTACTGAACAAAGACAAATATTATATGCACCTATTGGTTCAATGCTTTTAATTTCTCTTGGTTAATTTTTGAATGAAAACAATTTTTTAATTTGTTGAAAAATGTGCCTTAAAACATTAATTTGAAGGAAATTATTTAAACCATAAAGCCACTTTCAGCGGCATAAATATGTGAGGAATTAAGCTAGGTGCCAGTGTCAATTCATCTTCCAAGTTTTTCAGCTAGCATTTTAATTCTCAAGTAATTATCTTAATTTGGACTTATATATATTAGTGAGAAAATTAAGCTTTACACTTTGCTTGGCCCTTTGGAGTTTATTATTTAAATGAAAAGAAAAGAAGATTAGAAATGTGACTGAAAATTAAAGTGAATCAAATTACGTGTTTTTTATTTTTTATAATTTCATTAAGTACTCCCTCCGTCCCAAATTAACTGCTCAATTTTGACTTTTTAAAGTCAAATTGACCATTTTTAAAACTAATATTTTTACTATTTTTGCTAAAATATAGGTGAAGTGATTATAACCAAAAGAAAGTATATACAATTTATTATTAATCTCAATTTTTATAATTTTAGAAATATATTTATATATGCTTAATTATTAATTCTAAAAATAGTAAATTTAACTTAAAAAATCAAAATTGAACAATTAATTTGGGACGGAGGGAGTATTATATTAAAATGTAGGGTTAGTCAACGTATCGTACGTGAAAGGACTGTTTTGCGATTATCCAAATTATTACAGGCGACAGATTCAAAAGGGAAAAATATATATCACGTACGGTTGGTACGTAACACAAGTAATCTCTAAATTAAGATACACGTTTTCATTATTATGTGAGTTGAAATAATAAAGTAATGATAAAATATAGGCATAGGTGAATATATCAATTAGACTTGCAGGTTTATGGAAACCCAAAAAGGATGTTTTGTTTAAAAAAATCTGCAATAAAGTCCCTCTTGAAGGTGATATATAACCTGCAGGATTGGTAAAAAAGTTGGAAAGAAATTGACTCGGCATATATATATATATATATATATATATATATATATATATATATATATATAATTTAATCATATTTTATTATTCATAACGATATTTTTTATGTTAAAATATCAAAATTATGTGAAAATATTATTTTTTTACCAAAAAAAGTTGAAATAGGCAAAGCTGTATATATATTATGCCTGCCTCGATCAGTCAGTTTTTGCATAAGCTACAAACCATGTAAGGTGGTACTGCTCTCCCTTCAGACCTCTTCTTTCCAGGATGATATAATTCCTTCAATTACTGCAAATTCAAACATATCTCTGACTAAATCCTACCATATATCCACCAAGAAATATATATATAAATCAACTTTAATTTATATTTTTTATGATGATTATGGTCTTATTTTTGTTAGATCTTCGCTTTATTGCCTTTTTTCAATTTATATCAATTCAAAAATAATTAAATTCTGTGTGTTTTTTTGGACTCTTGTAGAAGGCCTATATGCTCATTCCATGAATGTTTTGTTCTATATCACGCCACGCATGCTTAATTATATTTCTCGCTTATTATTCAAATCCTCTTAACTTTAGATCAAAACTATATATATATATATATATATATATATATATATATATATATATATATATATACATGTGTGTGTGTGTGTGTGTTAATTAGCATGTTCAAACTTAGAATTAATATGATTCATTTATATTATAAAATAACAAATTTTATGATTTGTAAAACTTTTTAGTTATAGTTCACAACATTAAAACTAAATGAGCTTATATGAGTTTTAAGTTTGAAAATTAATGTCCCAATTAACTTGCTAATAATGACTTTATATTTTGAAATGAAAGGAGTGCAATAAAATTAAAGATGTGTTTTAGTGGTTGATATATATATATATATATATATATATATATATATATATATATATATATATATATATATTAGAAAAGATGTCTTAATTAGCTTTGATATAATACTCTTTCTATACTAAGAATACTCGTTTCATTTTAAATTATATAATTATTTTTGACTTTTGAATGTGAGACATTTTTAAATTTATAATTAAGATAATTTATAAAATTATAAAACAATAAATTTTATAATGAATAATACTCCCTTCGTTCTAAAATTAGAGACACAAATTAACTTTTGAGGTCAAACGACGGCATATTAAAATTTAAATTGATGTGAAATTATTTAATTTTAGTTGATGTAATTATTATATTTGTAAAGTATATAACAAAAACTATTAATCATGAATGTATAGAATCTTAGGCATCCAACATTTTAATCTTAGTTATGGATTATTTCCCAAACAAAATAGGTATACAAGGAAGAAAAAAAAACATACTAAATTAATGTTCATATAGATATTATGTGCGTAGTTTTTTATTTTTTGTGAACCAACCTAATATGGTATACAATGGAGGAAGACTTGAGTACACAGTAGGCCTGATTCGTACTCAACTTGTAATTATATTCACAGTAGAATTATATTATGTATTGTGATAAATTTTTATCAAATTATAATTTATGAAATCTATCAACAATATGAATAAGAAGAAAATCTCATTTATTACACGTCTCTATTACACGTAAGAATTATCCACCCAAGTGTCGATTAAAATATATATATATATATATTTGTAAGACATATCATTTTCCTTTAACGCCCTACTTGCACTATTCCGCTGCATTAGCCGGTCAAATTCCATTTGGATTTTCGTTTACTTGGCAAATTTATTTGATTTGGGTTTTCGTGTACTTAACACATTTGATTTGGTTTACTTAACAAATTTAATATATGTTTACTCAACTTTCTTTCTAGCCTATAAATAGAGATTGAAACACACTAGTTTTCTCATCCTTCTCTACGGCATATATTGTGAGAAAATAAAGTGGAGAGAAATTAAACATGGGTTTTAATAAGACATTTCTTTTTCTTGGTCTTTCGTTGGCTATTGTTCTTCTCATTAGTTCAGAGGTCGCAGCTAGAGAGTTGGTCAACAGTAAATGCTTAAATCTAGCTCATATATTTATTGTATAGTATTAGTTGAGAATTAAATATGTATATTTGTGCAGATACTATATATTTTTTCTATACTATAATCTATAAACGTTGCAAGTTTTTAATTAATTACTATACAATAATCTATAATATATATAGAGAATTGTTATTTTTACAAGAAAAATTTAATATTTTTATATTTTTACTCACATAAATGTAAATCTCATTTATTTTTGTGTGAAAATATCAATTCTCATATATATATATATATATATATATATATATATATATATATATATGCAATTGTTGAAAATGCATATATCAAAGTTAGTAGGTGTAACATGATTCTATACTATCCATGCAGCTGACGCAGCTACTCCTGGCGGCGGTTACAATAATGACGGACACCATGGCGGTGGAGGTAGACACCATGGCGGTGGAGGTGGAGGACACCATGGCAGTGGAGGTGGAGGACACCATGGCGGTGGAGGTGGAGGCCACCATGGCAGTGTAAGCTACAATAATGACGGAGATCACGGTGGTGGTGGAGGTGGAGGTGGAGGTTACGGCTATGGCGGACACTGCCATCGTGGATACTGCCATCGTGGATACTGCTATCGTGGACACTGCTATCCTAGACGTTGCTATCATGGACATTGCCGTCATGGTGAGGTGGTGGAGGCAGAGACTACCCAAGCCAAGCCTCACAACTAGAGGATCGGAGGAGTATTTGATGCTGTTAATGCACTCCTTATAGTTGGTGAATAATGCACGGATAATACATACGTACTGCTACTGCTTCGTCGAGAGTAGTATAACAATATGCAAAATAAAAGCATGCATGATCACTCCTTATGTCATTGGATCTTCAGTGGTACTGATGCCATTAAGATGGATAGTCATGATATTTAATTAATTAATAGTGTGTGTGTGTGTCTGCATTTTCCTTTAAAGTGATAACAAATGAATGTAATTATAATTAATTAAGGAGTGCTATTTCTATTTCATAATTCTATTATAATGATGTATAATTCTATCTCCTGTCTCATGCATCATCAGTGGTGAAGCCAGAAAATTTTAGCAGTGAGGTTAAAATTATTAATAAGTTATAAAAAATTTGGTGGGGGTTCGGGGGCAGCGCCCCCGAGTCAATTTTTTTTTATTACTTTATATTTTCGAGTTAGACAAATGTATCTAAATATCCAATTTAATAATACTAACAAAAGGGAGAAATTACAATTAATTTCTGAAAACAAAACTGAGGTTGGAGAAATTGAAGAGAGAGTAATTTCTGTTACCTGCAAGGGCATAAGGCTGCAAGAGAGTCACAGTAGAATAAAGTCGCACTCTAGTCTCCACACTCGCGGCTCGTCAGTCACCAGTACTCACTCCGACCATTAGCGAAAGGCTTTGATGGTTAACGGTTTGGCTTTTGCCTTTTGCGATTTGGCTTTGCCTCTTCTCTCTCTCAGTTTTGTGGCTGAAATTTTGAACATATATTGATGTATGAGATTTAAGACTGAGGCTTGGCCGCTTGGGTATCTCTAATTAAAAAAAAATTTGAGTGGAGTCAAAAATTGAGTGGGGGTCAAAAATTAAATGGGATAAAAAAAAAATTTAAGTGATTTTAAAAATTGAGTGGAGTCAATTGACCCTATATTTATACCTTAGCTTAGCTTCGCCACTGTGCATCATTGTACGACAGTCATATTACAAATAAATAATGATTACTTAGCAATAGTACACCTACGAGACAGTAGAGAAGATATTGGGGACACAAAAGTTCTGAATTCATCTAAGATATATATATATATATATATATATATATATATATATATATATATATATATATATATATATATATATATATATTAGTTGTGTTCCATGCCTCCGACAGTGTATGGACGGTAGAATTTATCTCAAACTTTAAACGGTCCAGATAATTTATTGAGTGAGCGTAAAATTCAAAATCATTTGTATTTTATTAGATAGATATATATAGATATAGGCCGGATCAGGTCCGGACTCCCGGACCTGATCAAAATTCGTACCTCTTTTTTTTTTGCTTTATTTTTTAAAACAGCTAAAAATAAAAATTATGGAACTTGAATTTTTACATAATACAATGTTTTGGATGTGATTTGGATATATATAACATCCAAAACACTTTACAGACTGTACAATATTTTGGATACAGTGTTTTGTATTGAGTGTTTTGGGTGTACAGACTGTACAGTCTGTACAGACATGTTTTGTTATATATATTCAAATTGCACCCAAAACACTGTATTATGTAAAAATTCAAGTTCCATAAATTTATTTATTTATTTTTAGTTGTTTTAAAAAAAAGTATAAAAAAAAGGTCCGAATTTTAAACATGTCCGGGCCCCCGGACAGGATCCGGTCTGTATATATATATATATATATATATATATATATATATAGGGGAATGGTCCATAGCATATATCTATATGCTATGAGATAAAAAGTGGCATATAGCATCCGTACCGTCCATTTAACAAACAGTGAATGGGAACTCGTCATCCGCTAGTAAGTCTAGCGGACGTGTTTAATCAAAGTTTCGGACACTTAATTATGCCCCTCCTATTAGACAGAAACTACACAATCCGCTAGTAAGTCTAGCGGATGGATAATAACCTAACATAGGTAAAACAAACAATACACTGATTTCTCGGTCGGCGATTTTGGGCGAAAGTTCTCTCGGTCGGCGATTTTGGGCGAAAGTTCTGAACCCTAGAAGCAATCATCTGCAAATCAAATCCATCTCTCGGTCGACAATTTTGGGTGAAAGTTCTGAAGGTCGGCGATTTTAGGCGAAAGTTCTGAACCCTAGAAGCAATCATCTGCAAATCAAATCCATCCGTGAAATTAACCACGAGTATTGCAAACAGAATTCGCAGGTAAATTTGTAGATTACTCTCCAAAATCTGAATTGATTTTTCTGTTCTCCATTAATTTTGTTGAACCCTATTTTCATCCTGTTTATTTTTTTATTCACGTTTTGAACCCTTCCGATCTACTTCTGCAAAGAAAGATTTGATTTGAACTTCTTCCACTATTTTTTAATTTAAATATGCCATTCATACCGTAGATACAGATCGAATGTATTTTTTTTACTAGCTATGTTATATTTTATTGGAAGTTTCAAAGTTATATAATCTTGAAACCTAGATTTGTGGGCAAAATTATATTTTTTTGGTTCACAATTAGATGTGTTATAGTCATGAGATATATATCTTTTGATTCTTATAATTTTCAATAGAGAGGAGGAGAACCCAAGAAATTTTGAAATAGAATTTAAGTTATAAATTGTTTAATACTTGACATTGTGTTGATTTTTTAGGACAGATATGGATATCAATCCAGGACCTTTTGATCCTATTATCTTATGGAACCAAGAAAATCATGTATCTTCAGACTTATGGCAAAATATTGCAAGTTTATTATCCCATATAACATATTTCTCTTAAAATTTTGTAAAATATTTTTAAATTTAAAATTAAGATAATTCATTAAAATTTTGAAACAATAAATTTCATAATGAGTATATTTTAGATAATTTACAATAGTCATTATTATATCAACTAAAATTAATAAAATTTATGTTAATTTAAACTTAAAAATATTATAAATTGAGTTTAAAAAGTTAATAATAATCATATATTTTAAAAGGAAAGAGTATTATTTTACATATAATCAAAAGTGTGCGTTAATTTCGTAGCCAATAAATTGTCGGTGTCCGTAGCATAAAATTAAGCCATGAAAAATTTATCGCGTATGTCCATACTAATTTGTGAACTTTAAATAATACTACCTCCGTTCCTAAAAGATTGTCGTTTAAGATTTTGGCACATGGATTAAGAAAGTATCATTTACCAAGTAAAATTTGTTTGAAATTCCATCACTATCCCTTTATGGGAAGTTGAAAACTATTAATACAAAGAAGAGAATTTCTTGTGATAATGAGATAAGGTAGGGTTAATATATGAAAGTAAATAATTTATTTTCCTCGAAAGTTGTAAACGACAAACTTTTTGAAATAAATTTTTTCTTCTAAAACGACAATCTTTTAGGAACGGAGGGAGTAGTATATTTTTCTTAAAGTCTTATGTAACTAATGACATTTTTTTTGGACAAATTCATTACCGTAATAATTTTTAACTTTTCTCACTATATCCTTACAATTTCTTGTTAAGTCGTCTTAAATAATTCATAAACGGTAATGAATATTTAAAAGTTATCTCGAGCAGTTCTTCATTTGTAGGTGATCCTTGAGAGTTTTCTAATTCCAAAACATTCCCTTTATTTCAAAATTCTAGATACATTTTTGAATTTTTAAGTTAATTTGTAAAATTTTATACTCAAATATGATAATTAGTAGATCTATTTATTTGCTTGCAATCATGGTTATTAAACTTGGACCGGACTGTCGGTTCAACTGATAAAAATCGTAACTGATCGGCATTTTGGTCCGATTTGGCCCGATTTTATTAATTTGGTCAAAAACTGGTTGTCCAGGTTTACTATCGGTCGAACCAATGATTCAACTGATAAAATTGGCTAATTGACCTAGTGAATAGATTTTTAATTATTTTTTAATATTTTTTTGTACCAAAATTTTTTATTATTAAAATTAACCACTTTTAATAATATATTGTAACTCAACTTTATTATGTTTAGTTCATAAAGAACGAGATTTTTTAAAATTTTATTAATTACTAATAATATATATTTTTATATATTAATGACGTCACTAGGTCAATAACGGTTCGACCACTAATTGAACTAATGATCTATTCGTCCGGTATTTTTTTCAATTCGATAATCAGTCTGAGTATGAAAACCTTGCTTGCAATAATATAATTAATTAATTGTACTAAAGTCAAATAAATTTGTATAGATTTTGAACTATAGGATTTCAAAAATTGACTTACATGGTTAAACTTAAATTTTATCTCTAAATCTAGAACAATGGATTAATTATTACTACCTCCATTCCTTAATATAGGTCATTTTAGAGAAATATTTTTATTCCTAAATATAAGCCGTTTGAGAATTTCATGTAAGCATTAATTGCTTAGTTTCCAATATTACCCCAAGCAATAAATATAACTTTGGTTCTCTCACTATTTTTTGACCAATAAATAATACTCTCTTTTTCCAATACAAGGGTAATATTAGACTTGGCAAACGGGCGGGCCCGGCCCAAACTGACAGGGCGAGTGGCGGGCACGCCAAAAAAGCCCGATTTTTATTGGGCCAAAATTCTGCAGTCCAAAGCTCGGCCCGCGGGCTGAGTCCAATTTGTACCTATTTTATGTCATTTTTTTGGGTTTGGCCCAAACGGGCCGGGCCAGGCCAAAAGCGGGCGGGTCAAAAAGGCCCGAATTTTATTGGGCTAAAAAATTGCTGCCCAAAGCCCGACCCGCGGGATTGGGCCATGTTTGCCAGGTCTAGGTAATATAGACAATTGATAGTATATTTAATATTTTATAATTATTTCCTTAATACTTGTACATAACTCTAAAACAACCTATATTAAGGAATGGAGAGAGTAATATTTAATACTTTAATTAAGAGAAGAGTACTTCAGCATCAATTAATGGCGCACGAAATGCATGCAGAACGGAATAGGTGCCTCCCACGCATGCTCCAAATCTCCTCCATCAAATACATATCGATTTCTTTCTCCTGAGAAGTAAAGGAATCGAAAGTCCAAGAGATAATTAAATGCAATAAGGACGTTGCAAATTAATGAGTTCAACCAATATGAAAATATTGAAAAATACTAAAATCAAATTAACTTAATTTGCAATCTTATTGATCCATTTCATGATACTTTCATCTAATCATATGTTAAAGTTTTAAAACTAGCTATAATTTGAGATATATATAAGTTTAAATTTTCTTTGGACGTAAGAGAAACTATAAATTTCTAACACTAAGTTGGCTTTTAATTAAAAGGTCTTTTTTATTATAGATTAGTGTTTAATAAAACTGTATAATAAGAGTTTGTTAAAATAAAGAATTTGTATAAAACTGACTCTTTTTAAAATTGAGTTTAAATATAAAAGATTTGTTTGATACAACATGGTTCAAGAGTATTCCTTTTAAAGAGCATTACTTTGTTAAACAACATACCTATTTAAATACCCTTACTTTAGTTTCTCTCTCTGCACCCACTTGCATGCTTCACTGCTGTGAGACTGACTCTAAACACTCCTCCCAAATTCAATACAATCCCTCCTTCTTGCTCGATTCCACCGCTCTGAAACTTCGTCCTCTGAACTCCCCTCCCAAACTCATCATCCCCTCCACCGTACGGCCTCACTTCTCCGATTACACCTCCAACCTGAGACTCCTTCCTCTAAACTCTTCACTGACCCATCTTCCCCGCTAGCAAACACGACCAGATAAGATCTAGTTCTGTTTGATTCTTTTATTTAGGATGATGAGATCTGTGTTATAAGTTTTTTTAATTTAGTTGTTGATAATCATAGATCCGTAAAGAGGGTGTATTTTTGGGTTTAAATTGAAGAAGAAGAAAATCTACTATAATAGTGGTACTCAGGGCAGATCTGTTGGGACAAACGAAAGCACAATGAGCAAAAACAGGAATTTATCAAGGATATTGATTAAACTAGATTTTTATTAGAAGAAAGATGAGAGCAATAGACTTTGCAGTGTTGCTGCTACTGCAAAACATATTCTTATATTATTGACTGCTTTTTTCATACTTCATGGGTTACAGCAATCTCCTATTTAATCTAGGAGTGGAGTATTCTAGAATAAGACTTCAAGACTCTTTGAGAATACAAAAATATTTATAGAACTCAGCAAGCTTAATAATTATATTTAATACTGCTTCTAGAAATATGAGATTACATAATTACTTTCTAACACCCCCTCTTAATTTGTAATCTTCAATTCGTTCTTCAACTTCTCAAATTTCTCCCTCATGACTGGTTTGGTTAGAGCATCAGCTGGCTGATCGTTAGTGCTAACAAATTCCATGCAAATTTCTCCTTTGCTCACCAAGTCTCTGATGAAATGATAGCGGAGCTCTATATGCTTAGAGCGAGCATGAAAATTTGGATTTTTTGTCATTGCTATTACTGACCTGTTGTCACAATAGATTCTTGTAGGTTCATTTTGCTTTAGCTGCAAATCATTCAAAATTCTTCTTAACCAAATTGTTTCACATGCACAATCGGTCGCTGCAATGTATTCTGCTTTCGCTGACGATAACGCCACTAATTTTAGCTTCTTTGAACTCCATGATATCACATTTGAACCTAGTCAAAAAAGATAACCTGAGGTGCTCTTTCGATCATCAAGGGAAGCTGCCCAATCGCTATCAGTATATCCAACAAGCTTGAAATCTTTCTCTTTCACATAAGTGATCCCATGTTTTTTTTGTCCTGTTGATACCTTAAGATTCTTTTTGCTGCTGTATAATGAGACTTTGTAGGCTTATTCATGTATCTAGAAATCACACTCACTGAATGCATTATTTCAGGTCTTGTGATGGTGAGATAAATTAGAGAGCCAACCAAACTTCTATAAAGCTTATCATCAACTCTTGGTTCTCCATCATTTTACTACAACTTTTCATTTAAAACCATAGGCGTATGCACAGCTTTGCATTTTTCCATTTGAAATTTTTTAAATAAATTTTCTACATACTTTTCTTGGGAGAGAAAAATATACCCTTTGATTTGTTTCACTTGAATCCCAAGAAAATATCTCATAAGACCCAAGTCAGTCATTTCAAACTCATTCATCATATTTTTCTTGAAATCTTCGAGCATTTTCATATTTGAACCAAAATAGATCAAATCATCAACGTATAAGCAAACAAGAAGGAAGTTTGTACCTTCTGTCTTTACATACAGTGAAGGTTTACTTGGGCTCATCTTGAATCCACTTTGCTGGAAATAACCATCAATCATGTTGTTCCAAGCTCGGGGGGCTTGCTTTAGGTCATACAAAGCCTTTTTGAAGCCTATACACTTTGTCTTCTTTTCCTTCTACTTGGAAACCTTGAGGTTGCTTAACATAGACCTCTTCCTCCAGCTCACCATTTAAAAAGGTAGATTTTACATCAAGTTGAAACACTTTCAACTCTAATTGAGCTGCCAAAGCAAGAACAGTTCTTATTGTTTCCATCCGAGCTACCGGTGCAAACGTCTCGGTGAAATCTATGCCAGGCTGTTGTGAGTAGCCTTTCGCGACTAATCTGGACTTGTGCTTTTGAATTGAGCCATCTTCATTGTACTTTGTCTTATAAACCCATTTTAATCCAATGACATCCTTTCCTTTTGGCAGATCCATAAGCTCCCAAGTTTTGTTCTTTTCAATCATAGAGATTTCTTCTTTCATGGCTTTAATCCATACATTATTACTTGTTGCTTCGTCAAAAGTGTGAGGTTCACATGAAAAAAGAGCAAATTCACATGATTCATAGACATCTTGCAATGATCGTACCTTTCTTGGAGGTGATTCCAAATCGGAATGATCATGAATTGATGATGAAATTCTAGAGGAACTTCTTGTTACTTCACGCTGCAGGTTGCTTTCTTGATTTGCATCTTCTTGAAAAGATGATGATTCTTTAAATTCGTATGACTTTTGATCTTAAGAAGAATCATCCTTCCACTCCCAAGCTGCCATTTCATCAAAGATGACATCTCTAGATACTATAAGCTGATTTGTCTTGGGATTAAGCAGTCTAAAATCCTTAGACTCATCACTATAGCCAATAAACACGTACTTTTCACATTTCTTGTCAAACTTGTCCATGTTGTGTGATGTGTTCATGCCATAAGCAATGCATCCAAAAACCTTGAAGTGATCAACAAGTGGCTTCCTGTTATTCCATGTCTCAAATGGAGTTTTGTTTCGAACAGCTTTTGTAGGGGATCGATTAAGAATATAGATAGAAGTATGAATAGCTTCAGCCCATAGATTGTTTGGAAGCCTTTTTTCTTGTAACATACTACGAGCCATCTCTACGATAGTGCGATTCTTTCTTTCCACCACACCGTTTTGTTGCGGACTTCTACTAACAGTGAGCTGCCTTTGAATTCCATTCTCCTTGTAGTAATTCATGAACGGTGTGTATATACATTCTCCACCACGATCTGTCCGTAAAGCTTTCATTTGACATCCACTTTGCTTTTCTGCTAGAGCTTTGAATTGAAGAAAAATTGAGAAAGCTTCTGACTTTTCAGTTAAGAAGTACAACCACATCATTCTTGTATAGTCATCAATAAAGAGAATGAAATATCTCTTATTGTTGAGAGATGGAGTCCTCATAGGACCACATATGTCAGAATGCACCAATTCTAAAGGGGCTTTAGCTCTCCATGAGGTTTTTGGAAATGGAAGTCTATGCATTTTTCCATAGACACAACCTTCACAAACTCTTCCATTATTCTCTATAGCAGGCAATCCAACCACCATGGTTTTTTCTTTCAACAATTCCATACCCTTATAATTTAAATGCCCATATCTCAAATGCCACAAGTAGGATATATCTAGATTTTCACTTCTTAAATCAAGGTTTTCCTCTATTGGTATGGCAAGAGGAAACACCTTATTTTTAGACATTTTAACTTTTGCTACTGTCAAGTTATTTTTCTTGTCAACAATTTCGCATTTGCTATCATCAAAGATAACCTGATAGCCTTTGTTTAACAACTGACCAACACTCAAGAGATTTTTAGATAAATTTGGCACATAAAGAACATCAGATATTAATCTTTTGTTACCTCCTTTGGTGTGGACAGCAATAACACCTTTTCCGAGAGCTTTCTGTAACTTTCCGTCTCCAAGCTTTACTTGAGAAGTGAAGCTGTGATCAAGTTCTACGAAAAAGTCTTTATTTCCCGTCATATGGCTACTGCAACCACTGTCCAAATACCATAAATTCTGCGACTCACTTTCAGTAAGTAAGCAAGAGTAAAATAGGTGTTCATTATCACTTTCCTTTGTGAACTTAGCTTCATTTTGCTCCTTTTTGTTTTGAAACCAGCAGTCGCTTTGAGAATGATTAGGCACTCGACATCTTGTACATTTAAATCTGTAATCTCGGGATTCATGGTTAGATCTTTTGCAGATGATACACTGAGAATTTGCATTATTGAAACTTTGTTGTGAGCTTCTAATTCTTTCTTTCTTTGAGTTGTGAATGTAAGTTTTCTCTCTTTTTCTTCTTCCTAGCTACTGATTCATTCTTGAAAAAGAATTTTAATTTTTTTCATAATCTGTCCTATTGGCATTCTTATCTGAAATTCTCAGTTTGGACTGAAAAGCTTGTTCCACGGGTTGATGTGAGGACCTATTAATCCTCTGTTCATGAGCTTGTAGTGAACCCGTTAACTCAGGTATGGACATTTTGGACAGATCTTTGGATTCTTCTATGGCTGCGACAGCATGATCAAATTTGGGAGGAAGACTCCTCAAAACTTTCTCAATCACTCTCTTGTCTTCAATGATGTCACCACAACCCTTGATTTGATTTACTATTTCAGCAACTTTTGAAGAGAAATCTCGAATGCTTTCACTTTCTTTCATTGACAGAATATCAAAATTTCTCCATAATGTCTGAAGTTTTAAAGTAATGGCCTTGGCAGATCCTTGAAATTCTTTTTGCAAAATCTCCCATGCAATTTTATCTTTTTTGACTCCAAAAATTCTAGGAAAAATTGATTTGTTTACCCCCTGCTGTATAAATCGGAATGCTGTGGCATCTTTCTTTTTGTTCTCCTTGTACAACTTTTATTGTGCTTGTGACCAATCTCTAGTTCCAGGTGGTTCTTCATAACTAGTCTCAATAATATCCCAAAGGTCTTGAGACATGAATGTCAGAGTTTATGCCCTAGAGGCCAATTATTTGATATAACTGCTTAACGTTTTGATAATATGTTTGATTGAATAAATGAATGATTTTATTATGGTTTTATTTACTGCGTTATATAAATGTTAACATAATAAAAATCCTTAGAATAATGATACAAATTATATAGTTTCAAGTATGTAACTTGAACATAAGATTATATAATTATAATTACTATCATTGTTCTTAAATGTCCCTAGTCGAGTATCATTGTTGATGGGACAACAATGATGCATTAAGACTAGTATGTGGATTGACTGATGATCAAATCTCATTGGTCATAAATATATGAGATATTAAGTCAATGCATAGGTAAATGTTAGAGAACGATGTACTGGACAGACCCACCATGAGAATTCTATATGGAGCATTATGCAAAGTGTCATTAGTAATTCTCATAGTGACAATGATGTAATGGTCCTCCGACCTGAAATCACTATATTACTACACGAGAATTTATGTACTTTGATATCATCAAATGTCACATTTAATAGGGTGGACTATAAAGGAGTTTATTGGGTACATCATGAATCGTGTGAGGAATATGAGTGATCTAGATAGAATTTAACCATCCTATATATTAGGGGTGATATCCATAGGCCTCTTGATTGAGTAGGACTATGAAATGCATGGCCATGCTCAAATAGTGATTTGTTTCATATAGTCCAATCATTGATCAAGAAAAACTCAGATTAAATTATGAAGAGTATGACACATTCCATGACTCGAGTTTAATCTTGGATATTAAGGTTAAAAGGATTAAATTACATTGAAACATTGGTCAAGAAAAGGTTGCATCGAATCATCGATCTTATTATTACTTGGGTAGCAGTGATGCATTACTAGATGCCGCTCACCGTTTATAACTTTATAATATGATTTTAAAGTTATTGTCAACGTAATAATAATATATAGGGTCACACACATAGAACGTAATTTAAAAGGGAATTAATATATATTTTAAGGATTTAAATATATTAATATGATTAATAGTATTTAAATTACGAATTTAAATTAAAAGGATAATTTTTATATATGTATATTAATTAAGTAAGACTTAATTAAGATATATATATATATATATATATATATATATATATATATATATATAAATTCAGATTTTATGAAATTAGGTTTTGATTAATACCTTTTAACTACTTTATATATGATATATAGCAGCCACTTAGGGTATTATTCAAAATCAAAAACCCTAGCCACTCTCAGAGAGAGACTAGAGAGAAACAGTTCTAAAATCCTCATCCTTGGTGGCTCGTACCGCAGTTCCTTCTTCTGCAGATCGTAGGACGATTCGCGGAGCGTTCGTGTGGATACCGTTGAGGCACGATTTATTTGGATTGCGTTGGAGATTCGAGCGCATCAATTTAATTTTCATAATCGGTATAATTTCTAACCACTGAGTTAATTGATTTTCGCATGGATCCTGTTTAGGGTTTCGAAATTGCTTTATATTTATTCTATTTTCGCTGTGTGTTTCTGTCGAAACCCTTCAGTGGTATCAGAGCTACTTGCGAAAAGATAAATTCAGATTACGTGTTTTAATTATATTCGATATATATGATATATGATGATGCATATTTATCGATATGAAATTGAATATATGATATTCTGTTGTATGTGTATTCTGGTAATATATATGATGATACTGTTAATCGTATCTTTAATCGGTGGAATAATAATATGAATGTTCTAATCGGATTAGAAGCGTGAAGAATCGTTTTAATATGATTAATCGAAACTGGACATATATGATAAATTCTGGGTGTACTATTATTCGCTTTAATATGATTAAATCGAAACTGGACATATATGATTTGTTATTATGGGTGTTTTGGTGGATTAAAATGTATGATTCTGAAACTGTTTCAGAGATTCGTATGGAAAAAAAAATTCTGCAATACAGATTGTAGTTCGAAAAAAATTCCAGGGGCGCGACCCGGCTCGCTGACCGGTCAGCGAGACCACCCGCCGGCTGATCAATCAGTCGGACCACCGCTAGGGGGAGATCCCCATGTCGTTACGCACGATGGTCGAGACCCCAAATTTGTTATATATATATATATATATATATATATATATATATATATATTAAATTTTATATAAACTGTTATATGCTTATTCTGATATGCATAGTGCACAGTTATGGCCTTTTTGACCCATAGGTTAGTGGTTTTGGTTTTGAAATACGGCTTGCATGTCGTGCCTTTCTATAAATTCTATTGTAATATTCTCTTCTCATCTAAATCCCCTCGAATGTAACTCGAGGTTTCTTTATGTCATGTAATAATCTGTAATTGATGAAAATGTCAAGATGGAGAACACAATGGAAAGATGATGATGGAGAGGAGGCACATGCTTGAAGAAGATCTAAGGAAACTATTTATTTTAAGATCTTTTACTACCTTAGATTGACCTTCAATCTTTCATTAGCTTGAAAAGATTGATAGTGGATTGGGCCATAACTATGACACATTTAATTTTGCACTTTATTTATGCTTGTATGCGATATGATATGATAAATAATGTGCATGCTTAATAAGATTAAAATTGGTGAGATCTAATTTTTTTTAATAAAATCCATCATTAAATTATTAAGTCTAAATCAGATGCCTTCCAATGAATAACACTCATCAATACCTTGATCAATAGATGTAGGTTTGCCAAAGCAAAGTACCCTATTTATCTAGGTAAGATGCGATAGGATAATTGTGATATCCAAACTGTTAAAATCATTGGGCCCGACTTAACTAAGTTATCTCAATAGGATTGTGGACTTAGAGGCATAGAGTTTGGTTGGTACCATTAGATGGACTAGAAACAAATGTTATTTACCAAACTATCCAAGGGTTATATATGATATAATTGACAAAAGGGTTGTTTTGTAAGACCCCAACTTTTATAAATAAAGATGAATTTTCTATAAATATCATTTTTGAATATTATGAAGTTAATTTGATATAATATTATAGTTGTGGGTAATATTTATAAATTTTGCAAAGTACGCAAGTTGTTATATAATATTCGATTGGTCGGGGAATATTCGTTTTAATAGGAAATATTCGTACAACGGCACAATCATTGGTGGACCCCACAACGGAATTATTGTCGGATTGAGAAAAAGACAAAAATATTTTATTAAAAATAACGGCGGAAGTTTTACCATTGATACTGTTGAACTACTCGGTAGTAAAAGTACAGTAATATGTGTGGTTGTATAGTAGCACACGGTATTGATTATTAATGCTTATGTGAGAAGTCACTCAGTTTGATTCAATTATTGTCAGTTAATAATATGAATTATTTAGCGATAATGACGTTTTATTTTATTCGTATTATTAACGTAATAAAACAGAAACATCTTTTTATATAAAACAGAATACTTTATTAAAGTTATTCTATAAATAGAATATATTATATTTTATTTAAAATATTTTTCTTTAAATATGGACCGTCAGATTAAAGTAATCAATCTGGACCGTTCATGGATTAGTTACTATGCATTCTATTTTTCCATAAATAGCAGCTCATTCCTTCATTATTTCTTACGAATTCACTGAACTCTAGAGAGAGAAACTATAGAGAGAGAGAAGAAGAGTATTCTGCTACTTAACTACTTCCTTATTTCAGCTCTTCTTTAAAACGGTAAGGGGTGTTATTCTTTCTTATTCATGAAGAGAACTGTTGTTATTCCATTTCTTAATATTCTGTTGGAATAACCTGTATACACGGTCTACCCTATACTTGGTGACATTCTTCTATTATTCTGTTGGAACATCCTGTCTGTGTGTTTTACACCGGACCTGGTTCCGTTTTTATTATTATTCTGTTGGAATATCCTGTCTGTGTGTTTTACACCGGACCTGGTTCTGTTTTTATTATTATTCTGTTGGAACATCCTGTCTGTGTGTTTTACACCGGACCTGGTTCCGTTTTTATTATTATTCTGTTGGAATATCCTGTCTGTGTGTTTTACACCGGACATGGTTCCATTATTTATTATTCTATCAGAATATCCTGTCTGTGCGTTTACGCCGGACCTGGTTCCATTATTTATTATTCTGTTAGAATAACCTGTCTGTGCGGTCTATCGCATGCCGGGTGATTTCTTTTGTTATTCCATTCTTTACTATACTCAGTTGGTTAAGTTTTAACTTCTATACTCCATGAAATTAGTGAAATATCATTGATAATTGCGGTTCATCCAGTATCTTTTTATGAAAATATTCTTCTAAGCATTCTTAAATTTTACTCCACAAAGCAGTATCATGTTGACAATTTGGACGTTGTTAATTCTTGGATAAATTAATTCTTGAACTTGTTTTATTGAATTCTTATATCATTGTCATCATCCTCATGTTTATAAAATGTTGAAAGTCATCTGTGGCCTGTAGTGCATAGATGGACTTGGTATGATTATGACCAGGGATTATTCGGTATAATCATGACCGTAATGTTACAAATGATGTGGTAAAAGTCCTCATTGGCCCGTAGTGCATTGATGGACAGTTGTTGGCATGATCATGACCATTAATGAATACACGAATATCCTTGGCCGTAGTGCAGGGGTGATTCGATGATGTGGATTATTTTATTAAGCTGAGTTCCAGCGATCACAGTGTTGAAAAACCTTTTAAATCATAAAAGATAGTAGAGTTTATTTCCTACTTGACTCTTTTAATGGATTGATTGTTCCGCTGCAGTTAAACTTGATGTCTATTATATTTTATCAGTTTAACATTGTTGAAGGCTAATGATAATTTATTCTGCATTATCTTAGTCATAATATTTCTTACTGGGCTAGTTGAGCTCACCCTTTCTTTCACTGTTCTCTTCAGGAAATGAGAACGTAGCTGGGGCAAGTCGGGGAACGGAGTGATGGTCCGAATGATAGTATTAGTTAGTAGTCCTCACTATTCTATGTAATGGTGTGTTAATAAATGTAATGAGGACTCCTTTTGAGTATGAATACTCTCTAAAAAATAATATTTGTATTCAAACTCACAGTTTATGTTTTGTCGTATTGTACACGACAGTTGTATTAGTAAGTTGTATTTATATTCTGTACAATGTATCTGACGACCCAAAATGGGTGATGTATACCTAATTTTGGGGGCGTCACAGTTGGTATCAGAGCTTAGGGATATGATCCCTGGCTAAGATGTGAGAATAGAACTAGGAGGGGAGAGACGGGGAATTCCTTCGCTAGTATGACCTACCTAAGTTTATTTGCATGGTATTTAATTGGTCGGCCATAATATAAGGATAATATATGACATATCAATTAACTTTTATTTTGTGGCAGTATCTGAAAATGGCATCTGAGAATGTTGAGAATAGCAATGGAGCACAGGCGACTGTTGATTCACCACATATCAATAATCAGGATAATGTGCATCAGGAAGGTGACAATCCTCATACAAACAACAACACTGACCAGATGATGAATGATGGAATGTTCAGAAACTTTATGCAGTTCATGCAACAACAGGCGAGAGCGGCTCCTGTCCAAAATATAGGTGGAAACACTGAAAACTCTCGGACGGTCACCGCTAAATAGTTCAAGGAGTTGGGACCACCAGAGTTTAAGGGAGAGCCAAAATCACTTATAGCGGAAACATGGATAAAGCAGATTACCAAGATATTTGATGTCTTGGGATGCTTCGAGGACCAAAAGGTTCCCTTTGCCGCCTTTATGTTGCGATGAGAGACAGATTACTGTTGGAAATCGATTAAGCGTACTCAACCTGCCGCACTGAAGATGTCTTGGGAGAAGTTCCAAGAGCTGTTCAATGGCAAATACTTTCCCGAAAGTGTTCGTCGCATGAAGGAGGTGGAGTTCATCAAATTGGAGCAGAATAATATGACCGTGTCGTAGTATGAGGCTAAATTTACTGAGTTGTCCCGGTTTGCGTCCCACTTGGTGGATAATAAAGAGCGAATGACGCGAATATTTTTGCGAGCCTTGAAACCTGAGATACGTCAACATCTTATTTCTCATAAACTGTGTTTGTATTCAGATGTTGTGAATAGGGCTCAGTTAGTGGAGCGCGATAACGAGTCAACGCAACCAAAAGAGAGCAGTCGGCAAAATGATAATACCAGTGAGAGCAGTCATCGAAGCGGTGACAACAAGCGTGGAGGGAATCAACAGGCCAGAAATGGTAACCACTTCGGTGGTAATCAGGGCCAAAATAATAAGAATGGTCATTTCAAGAAGAGGAGATTCAACAATGATGGAAAGACGTCAGCACCAACACCCGTTGTTAAGGAAGGAGAGCGACCACCTATCATATGTTTCAAATGCAGAGGGGAAGGGCACATCAGTCCAAACTGTGCGATGTCGTCTAAAGCATGTTATAATTATGGAAGAGAAGGTCATTTAGCTCGATTTTGTCGTTTACTAAAAACAAGTTCAGCCAAGATGGAGACACCAAAGGCCGTCCCAGAAAAGTCAAAATCGGTAGTGCAAGGGAGAGCGTTTGTTGTGACCTCCCAGAAAGAAAGGAACCCGAATGAGGTCATCACGGGTAAGCTTATCATAAACTCTAACGAAGTCTATACTTTATTTGATACCGGTTCTACCCATTCTTTTATTTCTCCTACTTGCGCTCATCGATTAAATTTGACTCCGGAGAAATTAGACTTTGATTTATCTGTTGAAACTCCATTAGGAGAAACCTTCATTACATCCACGGTTTATAAGTCTTGTTTGGTTCAAGTTGGTACCCACACATTACCTGTCGATCTGATTTCATTAAAAATACTTGCATTTGACGTGATTCTAGGGATTGATTGGTTAACTACTCATCATGCAAAAATTGATTGTTTCCGTAAGGTTGTTAGCTTTCATATTCCTAATCAACCTATTATGCGAATTCAAGCAACCAAACCATTAAAATCAATCGCTGTCATCTCAAGCCATAAAGCTATTCGTTTATTGAAAAATGGATGTCAAGCTTTATTAGCTCATGTCACGGATCTAAACAAAAATACGTCAGTTTTGAATGATATTTCTATTGTTAATAAATTCCCTGATGTATTCCCTAAAGAACTTCCTGGCCTACCCCCAGAGCGTGAAATTGAATTTTGTATCGACCTTGAACCCAGTACAAAACCCATTTCCAAAGCCTCATATCGAATGGCTCCTATTGAACTTCAGGAGTTAAAGATCCAACTGCAGGAATTATTAGACATTGGCTTTATTCGTCCTAGTACTTCTCCTTGGGGTGCTCATGTGCTATTCGTGAAGAAGAAAGATGGAAGTATGCGACTTTGTATTAATTATCGGGAGTTGAATCATGTTACCATCAAAAACAGGTACCCATTGCCACGTATTGATGACCTGTTTGACCAGTTACAAGGAGCACAATTCTTTTCAAAGATCGATCTTCGTTCTGGATATCATCAGCTGAAGGTTAGAACTGAGGATATTCCAAAGACGGCTTTCAGAACTCGGTACGGGCATTATGAATTCCTAGTCATGTCCTTTGGAATGACTAATGCTCCTGTTGCCTTCATGGATATGATGAATCGGGTATTCAAGGAATATTTAGATCACTTTGTGGTCGTCTTTATTGATGACATCCTTATTTATTTCAAAAGCCGTGAAGATCATGAGCAACACTTGAGGCTGGTACTCCAAAAGCTTCGTGAATACAAGCTTTATGCCAAGTTGAAGAAATGCGAGTTCTGGTTGGAGAAGGTAGCATTCCTTGGGCACGTAGTATCAAGTCGTGGAATATCGGTTGACCCAACAAAGATTGAAGCTATTCAAAGCTGGGAGCAACCTAAATCAGTGACCGAAGTACGTAACTTTCTTGGTTTAGCTGGTTATTATCGGAGATTCGTGGAAGGATTTTCTCGAATCGCTACTCCATTAACTCAGCTGACTCGGAAAGATACAAAGTTCTGTTGGAGCAAAGAATGTGAGAAGAGTTTTCAAGAACTCAAGAGGAGACTCATTTTAGCACATGTTCTAACAATACCATCTGGCTCGTAGGGATTTGTCATCTACAGTGATGCTTCGAGCAAAGGGTTGGGATGCGTTCTCATGCAACATGGAAAAGTCATAGCCTATGCATCAAGACAACTCAAGGAATATGAGAGGAATTATCCTACTCATGATCTAGAGTTGGCAGCTGTTGTCTTTGCACTTAAAATTTGGAGGCATTACTTGTATGGGGAGAAGGTGGAGATCTTTACGGATCATAAAAGCCTCAAATATTTCTTCACTCAAAAGGAACTCAACATGCGACAACGACGTTGGCTTGAACTGTTAAAAGATTATGATCATACCATTCAATACCATCCTGGAAAAGTGAACGTGGTAGCTGACGCATTGAGTAGAAGATCATATGCAAGTACGAGTGCGATATTGTCAACACAAAGGCCCATTTTGTGTGACTTGCAAAGGATAGAGATAGAATTAAAGACTCCAGGGACCCATGTGATGATGACGAATATACGAGTAGAAACAACTTTAATCGATAAAGTTAAAGCTGCTCAAGCTACAGACCTGGAGCTTATGCGTATGAGGAAGAAAGTGCAAGAAGGTGCTATGCCGGAAACAAGAATCGATGAAGAAGGAATACTTCGAGTCAACTCCATACTTTGTGTTCCTAACAACCCTGATTTAAAGTATGAAATCATGATGGAGGCGCACAACACACCGTTTGCAATCCATCCTGGAAGTACCAAAATGTATCATGATCTTCGTCATACATTTTGGTGGAGCAATATGAAGAGAGAGATAGCGTTGTTTATCTCGAGGTGTTTAACTTGTCAACGAGTCAAAGCGGAGCATCAAGTACCAAAAGGTCCATTGCAACCACTTGAAATTCCAAAATGGAAGTGGGAGCACATTACCATGGATTTCGTTACCGGTCTTCCTAGGGTTTCTCAAGGTATTGATGCGATTTGGGTCATTGTTGATAGATTGACCAAGTCTGCTCATTTCTTACCGATATGAGAAACTTGTACACTTGAACGTCTTGCTCGTATGTACATAAACGAGATTGTAAGACTGCATGGTATACCAGTATCCATAGTTTCTGATCGAGACCCAAGATTCACTTCACGATTTTGGGTTAGTTTACAAAAAGCTATGGGCACAGATTTACGATTTAGTTCGGCATATCATCCTCAGACGGACGGACAATCAGAGAGGACTATTCAAACTCTAGAAGATTTATTAAGACTCTGTGTCCTTGACTTCAAGGGAAGTTGGGACAAGTTCTTACCATTGGTGGAGTTTTCCTACAACAACAATTATCAAGCATGTATTGGCATGGCTCCATTCGAAGCATTGTATGGAAGAAAATGTCGTTCTCCAGTATGCTGGGATGAGGTGGGTGAAGCAACGTTGTTGGGACCGGAGTTGGTACGTATGACTACAGAAAAGATTCAAACGATCCGACAACGTATAAAAACCTCACAAGATCGACAAAAAAAGGTTATGCTGATCTTCATCGAAAGGACGTGGAATTTGATGTAGGAGATCATGTGTTCTTACGTGTTGCTCCATGGAAAGGAGTTACGAGATTTGAAAAAAGAGGAAAGCTCAATCCTCGATTCATCGGTCCATTTTTAATCCTCGATCGAGTAGGAACTGTGGCTTATAGACTCGCTTTACCGCCAAGTATGTCTCGTGTTCATAACGTTTTTCACATATCCATGTTACGTAAATATGTGAAAGACCCGAACCACATTATTGAGTTAGAACCGGACGAAATAGAGGAGGATTTGACGTATGAAGAAGTTCTTGTTCAAATCTTGGATAAGAAGGAACATATTCTACGCTCCAAGGTTATACCTCAAGTCAAAGTTTTGTGGAGAAACCACGATGTTGAGGAAATGACTTGGGAGTTAGAAACTGAAATGAAATCAATGTATCCTTACCTCTTCGACATACCAGGTACGTACCCTAATTTTAAGGGCAAAATTTCATAAGAAGGGGAGGTTGTAAGACCCCAACTTTTATAAATAATGATGAATTTTCTATAAATATCATTTTTGAATATTATGGAGTTAATTTGATATAATATTATAGTTGTGGGTAACATTTATAAATTTTGCAAAGTACGCAAGTTGTTATATAATATTCAATTGGTCGGGAAATATTCGTTTTAATAGGGAATATTCGTACAACGGCACAATCATTGGTGGACCCCACAACGAAATTATTGTCAGATTGAGAAAACGACAAAAAAATTTTATTAAAAATAACGGCGGAAGTTTTACCATTGATACTGTTGAACTACTCGGTAGTAAAAGTACAGTAATATGTGTGGTTGCATAGTAGTACACGGTATTGATTATTAATGCTTATGTGAGAAGTCACTCAGTTTGATTCAATTATTGTCAGTTAATAATATAAATTATTTAGCGATAATGACGTTTTGTTTTATTCGTATTATTAACGTAATAAAACAGAAACATCTTTTTATATAAAACAGAATACTTTATTAAAGTTATTCTATAAATAGAATATATTATATTTTATTTAAAAGATTTTTCTTTAAATATGGACCGTCAGATTAAAGTAATCAATCTGGACCGTTCATGGATTAGTTACTATGCATTCTATTTTTCTATAAATAGCAGCTCATTCCTTCATTATTTCTTACGAATTCACTGAACTCTAGAGAGAGAAACTATAGAGAGAGAGAAGAAGAGTATTCTGCTACTTAACTACTTCCTTATTTCAGCTCTTTTTTAAAATGGTAAGGGGTGTTATTCTTTCTTATTCATGAAGAGAACTATTATTATTCCATTTCTTATTATTCTGTTGGAATAACCTGTATACGCGGTCTACCCTATACTTGGTGACATTCTTCTATTATTCTGTTGGAACATCCTGTCTGTGTGTTTTACACCGGACCTGGTTCCGTTTTTATTATTATTCTGTTGGAACATCCTGTCTGTGTGTTTTACACCGGACATGGTTCCATTATTTATTATTCTGTCGGAATATCCTGTCTGTGCGTTTACGTCGGACCTGGTTCCATTATTTATTATTCTGTTGGAATAACATGTCTGTGCGGTCTATCGCATGCCGGGTGATTTCTTTTGTTATTCCATTCTTTACTATACTCAGTTGGTTAAATTTTAACTTCTATACTCCATGAAATTAGTGGAATATCCTTGATAATTGCGGTTCATCCAGTTTCTTTTTATGAAAATATTCTTCTAAGCATTCTTAAATTTTACTCCACAAAGCAGTATCGTGTTGACAATTTGGACGTTGTTAATTCTTGGATAAATTAATTCTTGAACTTGTTTTATTGAATTCTTATATCATTGTCATCATCCTCATGTTTATAAAATGTTGAAAGTCATCTGTGGCCTGTAGTGCATAGATGGACTTGGTATGATTATGACTAGGGATTATTCGGTATAATCATGACCGTAATGTTACAAATGATGTGGTAAAAGTCCTCATTGGCCCGTAGTGCATTGATGGACAGTTGTTGGCATGATCATGACCATTAATGAATACACGAATATCCTTGGCCGTAGTGCAGGGGTGATTCGATGATGTGGATTATTTTATTAAGCTGAGTCCCAGCGATCACAGTGTTGAAAAACCTTTTAAATCATAAAAGATAGTAGAGTTTATTTCCTACTTGACTCTTTTAATGGATTGCTTGTTCCGCTGCAGTTAAACTTGATGTCTATTATATTTTATCAGTTTAACATTGTTGAAGGCTAATGATAATTTATTCTGCATTATCTTAGTCATAATATTTCTTACTGGGCTAGTTGAGCTCACCCTTTCTTTCACTGTTCTCTTCAGGAAATGAGAACGTAGCTGGGACAAGTCGGGGAACGGAGTAATGGTCCGAATGATAGTATTAGTTAGTAGTCCTCACTATTCTATGTAATGGTGTGTTAATAAATGTAATGAGGACTCCTTTTGAGTATGAATACTCTCTAAAAAATAATATTTGTATTCAAACTCACAGTTTATGTTTTGTCGTATTGTACACGACAGTTGTATTAGTAAGTTGTATTTGTATTATGTACTATGTATCTGACGACCCAAGATGGGTGATGTATACCTAATTTTGGGGGCGTCACATGTCTACCTAAATAATTGTGTTTTAAGAGATTAGCCAAAGCTAACTTAAGTCATAATGAAATATGGATCTTGGCTCACTAGAAAGATTTAATAGAAAATGTTTTTCGAATTAATGGTGAGGGCTATTAATTGAATAAAATAGTGAGAGGTATATTTTGAATGTACTATTATCAATTACATAATATCAACTCTGCAATTTGACTTATTATTTTGGCACTTATAAATTGTAGATATCAATGGCAAACAATAACAACACAAGTAGTATTTCACTATGATCAGTCCTTGAGAAGGACAAGCTGAGTGGGATTAATTTCCTTGACTGACACAGGAACTTGAGGATTGTCCTCAAACAAGAGCGTAAGCTATATGTCCTTGATGGGCCCATTCCGACAGCACCGGCTGTCACTGCACCACGTGCGGAGCATAATGCTTACAAGAAGCATCAAGATGATGCTCTGGACGTGAGTTGTCTCATGCTAGCAACCATGAACGCTGAGCTTCAGGAGCAACATGAGTTAATGGATGCATATGAGATGATCGAGCATCTCAAGAAATTGTTCGAAGGGCATGCTCCACAAGAGAGGTATGATACAAGCAAGGCATTGTATCACTGCAAGATGGGTGAACGTGATCCAGTTGGTCCACATGTGCTGAAAATGATTGGGTATATTGAGTACCTTGATAGGTTGGGTTTTCCAATCACTCTGGAAGCCCAAACTGATCTTGTTTTGCAATCCTTGAACAGCAGCTACTCTCAATTTGCTATGAATTATCTTATGAATGAAATTGAGAAACCCCTTACTGAGTTGTTGAGCATGTTAAGAACTGCTGAGAACAACATGAAAAAGGCAGGACCCGCTCCCATAATGATGGTGCAAAAGGGGAATGCTAAGGGAGAATGGAAAGACAAGAAAAAGATAGGATCTAATTCTGGTGCCAAACCTAATTCCAAAACAAAACAGGCTTTAAAACCTAAAGGTGGGGTGGCTAAAGAAGGTGATTGTCACTTTTGTGGAAAACCTGGACACTGGAAGAGGAATTGTCATGCTTATTTGGAAGAAGTGAAGAAAAAGAAAGGAAGTGTGACTTCTGATTCAGGTATATATGTTATAGAAGTCAACTTGTTTACTTCTACATCATGGGTATTAGATACTGGATGTAGTTCTCACATTTGTGTTAATATGCAGGAACTTCGAAGGAGTAGGACTTTGGCAAAGGAGAGGTTGACCTACGAGTTGGGAATGGAGCAAAAGTTGATGCACTGGCCGTAAGAACTTATCATTTATCTTTGCCCTCTGGGCTAGTTTTAGAATTAGAAGATTGTTATTTTGTGCCTGCTATAAGCAAAAACATTATTTTTGTTTCTTGTTTGGACAAGAAAGGTTTTTTATTTATAATTAAGAACAATCGTTGTTCGTTTTACTTAAATGATATTTGCTATGGTGTTGCACAATTATTTAACGGTCTTTATATTCTTGATTTGGAAATGCCTATCTATAACATAAATACAAAACGATTTAAATCAAATGATTCAAATCCGACATATCTCTGGCACTGTCGTTTGGGCCATATAAATGAGAAACGCATATCAAAACTCTATAAAGATAGATTTTTGGATTCATTTGATTTTGAATCATATGAAAAATGTGAATCTTGTTTATTAGGCAAGATGACTAAAGCCCCTTTCACTGGACACAGTGAACGGGCTAGCGATATATTGGGACTTATACATAATGATGTATGTGGACCCATGAGTTCGTTAGCAAGAGGTAGGTTTTATTACTTCATTACATTTACTGACGACTTCAATAGATATGGATATGTGTATCTAATGAGACACAAATCCTAATCCTTTGAAAAGTTCAAGGAATTCAAGAATGAAGTTCAAAACCAATTTGGCAAAAGCATAAAAGCCCTTCGATCCGATCGAGGAGGTGAATACTTAAGCCAAGACTTTGATGACCTTCTAAAGGAGTGTGGTATTATATCACATCTCACTCCACCTGGAACACCATAATGGAATGGTGTGTCTGAGAGGAGGAATCGAACCTTGTTGGACATGGTACGATCAATGATGAGTCATGTAGATCTTCCAATAAGCTTCTGGGGTCATGCCCTAGAGACAACTGTATTCACACTTAACCGTGTTCCTACAAAGACGGTTTAGAAGACACCATATGAGATGTGGACTGGGAAACGTCCTACTATGTTGTTCATGAAGATTTGGGGATGCGAGGCGTTTGTAAAACGTCTGGATTCTGATAAGCTCGGACCCAAATCTGACAAATGTAATTTTGTGGGATACCCAAAAGAAACAAAAGGGTATTATTTCTACAAACCTTCTGAGAATAAAGTGTTTGTTGCTCGAATTGGTATTTTTCTAGAAAGAGAATTTGTCTCTAAAGGAAACAGTGGGAGGAAAGTAGAACTTGAAGAAATTCGAGAACCACAAAATATCATTGAACCTGAGTTGGAACGTGAGCAGGAACCACAAGAAATTGTGGAAAGTGAACCTGCTCAAATTATACAAGGAATTCGTAAATCTGGTAGGACACGCCTAGAGCCCGAGAGATATTATGGATATCTTGTGACTCAAAACGGTGATGTGATGCTCATAGATCAGGATGAGCCTGCTTCCTACCAAGAAGCTATGAATGGACCAGATTATGAGAGATGGCTTGAAGCCATGAGATCTGAAATAGACTCCATGTATACTAACCAAGTATGGACTTTGGTTGATCCACCCGAAGGGGTAAAACCAATCGGGTGCAAGTGGGTTTTCAAGAAGAAAACCGACATGGATGGTAATGTACAAACCTACAAAGGTTGACTGGTAGCAAAAGGTTACAAACAAGTTCAAGGTGTTGACTATGATGAAACCTTCTCTCCAGTGGCAATGGTTAAATCCATCAGGATCTTACTTGCTATTACAGCCTTTTACAATTACAAAATCTGGCAGATGGATGTCAAAACTGCTTTCCTTAACGGAAATCTCCTTGAGGATGTGTACATGATACAACCTGAGGGATTTGTCACTCCAAAGGATGCTGGAAAGGTATGTAAGCTGCAGCGATCTATTTATGGATTGAAGCAAGCCTCTCGGAGTTGGAATCTTCGATTTGATGAAGCAGTCAAAGAGTTTGGCTTTATTAAAAATGAAGATGAACCTTGTGTATATAAGAGGTTAGTGGGAGTCACATTGTATTCCTGATATTATATGTTGACGACATATTAATTATTGGGAATGACATTCCTTCATTACAGGCTATAAAAACATGGTTAGGAAAATGTTTCTCCATGAAAGATTTAGGCGATGCAGCCTACATTTTAGGTATCAAGATTTATCGAGATAGATCAAGAAAAATGATCGGCCTAAGTTAGAGTACATATATTGATAAAGTGTTGAAACGGTTCAGCATGCAAGAGGCAAAAAGAGGACACTTACCAATGACTCATGGTGTAAAGATCTCTAAGGCCCAATGTCCTAAATCACAAGATGATGAGGAGCGTATGAGAAAGATCCCTTATGCTTCGGCAATTGGATCTATCATGTATGCAATGTTATGTACTCGTCCGGATGTCTCGTATACTTTGAGTATGACGAGCAGATACCAGTCGAATCCAAGTGAAGGTCACTGGACAGCAGTCAAGAATATCCTCAAGTACCTAAAAAGGACTAAAGATTCATTCTTGGTATATGGAGGTGAAGACGAACTGGCAGTAAAGGGTTACACAGATGCTAGTTTCCAAACTGATAATGATGACTATAAGTCTCAGTCAGGTTTTGTATTTTGCCTTAATGGTGGTGCTGTTAGCTAGAAGAGTTCGAAGCAAGAAACAGTAGCCGATTCTACAACAGAGGCTGAGTATATTGCTGCTTCTAGTGCGGCCAAGGAAGCTGTATGGATTAAAAAGTTCATCACTGAACTTGGTGTTGTTCCAACCATTGTTGATCCGGTTGCTCTATACTGTGATAATAATGGAGCCATTGCACAGGCTAAGGAACCCAGATCTCACCAACGATCCAAGCATATACTTAGGGGGTACCATTTCATCCGTGAAATCATTGATAGAGGAGATGTACATATAGGAAGAGTGCCAACAGATGATAATGTTGCAGATCCACTGACTAAGGCTTTGTCGCAGCAGAAGCACGACGGTCACACTAGTTCCATGGGTATTAGATACATGAGTGATTGGCTCTAGTGCAAGTGGGAGACTGTTAGAGTTTATGCCCTAGAGGCCAATTATTTGATATAATTGCTTAACGTTTTGATATTATATTTGATTAAATATATGAATGATTTTATTATGGTTTTATTTACTGCGTTATATAAATGTTAACATAATAAAAATCCTTAGAATAATGATACAAATTATATAGTTTCAAGTATGTAACTTGAACATGAGATTATATAATTATAATTACTATCATTGTTCTTAAATGTCCCTAATCGAGTATCATTGTTGATGGGACAACAATGATGCATTAAGACTAGTATGTGGATTGACTGATGACCAAATCTCATTGGTCATAAATATATGAGATATTAAGTCAATGCATAGGTACATGTTAAAGAACGATGTACTGGACAGACCCACCATGAGAATTCTATATGGAGCATTATGCAAAGTGTCATTAGTAATTCTCATAGTGACAATGATGTAATGGTCCTCCGACCTGAAATCACTATATTACTACACGAGAATTTATGTACTTTGATATCATCAAATGTCACCTTTAATAGGGTGGACTATAAAGGTGATTATTGAGTATATCATGAATCGTGTGAGGAATATGAGTGATCTAGATGGAATTTAACCATCCTATATATTAGGGGTGATATCTATAGGCCTCTTGATTGAGTAGGACTATGAAATGCATGGTCATGCTCAAATAGTGATTTGTTTCATATAGTCCACTCATTGATCAAGAAAAATTCAGATTAAATTATGAAGAGTATGATACATTCCATGACTCGAGTTTAATCTTGGATATTAAGGTTAAAAGGATTAAATTACATTGAAACATTGGTCACGAAAAGGTTGCATCGAATCATCGATCTTATTATTACTTGGGTAACAGTGATGCATTACTAGATGTCGTTCACCGTTTATAACTTTATAATATGATTTTAAAGTTATTGTCAACGTAATAATAACCTATAGGGTCACACACATAGAACGTAATTTAAAAGAGAATTAATTTAAATTTTAAGGATTTAAATATATTAATATGATTAATAGTATTTAAATTACGAATTTAAATTAAAAGGATAATTTGTATATATGTATATTAATTAAGTAAGACTTAATTAAGATATATATATATATATATATATATATATATATATATATATATAAATTCGGATTTTATGAAATTAGGTTTTGATTAATACCTTTTAACTACTATATATATGATATATAGCAGCCACTTAGGGTATTATTCAAAACCAAAAATCCTAGCCACTCTCAGAGAGAGACTAGAGAGAAACAGTTCTAAAATCCTCATCCTTGGTGGCTAGTACCGCAGTTCCTTCTTCTGCAGATCGTAAGACGATTCGCGGAGCGTTCGTGTGGATACCGTAGAAGCGCGATTCATTTGGATTGCGTTGGAGATTCGAGCGCATCAATTTAATTTTCATAATCGGTATAATTTCTAACCACTGAGTTAATTGATTTTCGCATGGATCCTGTTTAGGGTTTCGAAATTGTTTTATATTTATTCTATTTCCGCTGTGTGTTTCTGTCGAAACCCTTCAATGAAGACAGTTTCCATTTGACTGCTCCAGTACTCATAGTGTTCCCCTTCAAATATAGGGATTTGACTTGGAGAATATGCAAACAACGTAGGGACTGAATTTGAACTCATGATAGCAGGATGTGGTTTTAAAAAAATAGCTCTAATACCAAATTTGTTGGGACAAACGAAAGCACAATGAGCAAAAACTGGAATTTATTAAGGATATTGATTAAACTAGACTTTTATTAGAAGAAAAATGAAAGCAATAGACTTTGCAGTGCTGCTGCTACTGCAGAACATATTCTTATATTATTAACTACTTTTTTCATACTTCATGGGTTACAGCAATCTCCTATTTAATCTAGGAGTGGAGTATTCTAGAATAAGACTTCAAGACTCTTTGAGAATACAAAATATACTTATACAACTCAGCAAGCTTAATAATTATATTTAATACTGCTTCTAGAAATATGAGATTACATAATTATTTTCTAACAAGATCTGTGTTGGAAGACAGTGAATTTTTAAAGTTATTAGAAAGATGAGAAAGTTAACAATTAAGTATTATTGTATAACTTATATCGGGACAGATCCACATCTTTATTATACGTTTAAATACAATATTTTACTATTTTACTCTTAAATTAATTTATACAAACTTATGATGATGATAAAAATATAATAAATATTAAATAATTAATTCAAATAAAATCACCAACAATGAATAATTAGTAAAATATTTTCAGTCTATAAAACATAATAATAGCTAGTAATAATAATAATATTTTTACATAATTACTATAAAATATGGCGGTGGTGGGTGGCGAGTGGTAGTGGTGATGGTGGATGGTGAGCGGTGGAGGTGGGTGGAGGTGGATGGTGATGGTGGTGGGTGAATGGTGATGGTGCTTGTGGGTGGCGATGGATAGTGATGGTGGTGATGGTATAGTAAGAGAAGTGAAATGAAGAATTAAAAAAATGAAATTAGAATAGCACATGAGGGTAAAATGACCAGTTTGTAGGCAACTTAAGTTTTTGCATGGTTAAAAATAATACTTATTCGTCTATCAAACTGGTTGTCTAGTGTCTACGTCATGCAATTGTTACGGATTTAATAAATATTTAAGTTTGGACCACAAGATCTATATATAAATGATAAGAGAGCAGTTAGCCAGATAAATATCCTTTGTGAATCTAATTTTGGATAATTTAATTTCCCAAACTAAATATGAAGGAAATAAAAATTTGAACAATGAATTGTGATTTGTGGTGGTGGTAGCACCGTATTTTTGGACGCACATAATTGAACTGGACGAGTAAATCTTTAGGTACATCAACTCTACTCCCTCCTTCTCGATGCATAAGTCTAAATGTCGTTTTGACAAAATATATAAATCACTCTCCAAATCTCTAACGCAGTTCTCTCTCTTCTCTCCCCGAAATCCTCCCGTTCAAAATGTCGTTTTGGTAAAATATAAATTGCAGACTAGTATGTCTTTTCTATTTTATTTAGGTCTTCTCTGCAACTCTCACACATTTCTCTCTCTTCTCTTCTACCCTTCCCAAAATGCTCTGTTCCGGTGAAATTACTTAGCCCCTAGCCCTGCTCTTCTTAATAGTCATTCTAACTTAGAAACAAATTAAATCGATCATTCCTTTTTAGAAGACACATAATTTCAGTAAATTGAGCACACATTTGAAATGAAAATGCTTATGAGGAGGAGACCCATTAAAGAATTCGACTTTTGGGCAGTACAAATTCATTGAGGAATAGCTGTTATAATAACAATTCAGTGGTAGTAGCGATGGAGAAGACAACAATTTGTCTAAATATTCCAATTTGGGTCTAAGGATTCCAATTTGTGACGGTCGAGCCAGTCGGAGATGAGGAAGAGAGATAAAGAGATGGCAAGGCTGGTGGAGGTTGAGTGATTTCGACAAGTAATGGGGGCTGAGTGGTTTCAGCAAGCCATTATTGGGCCAAATAGAATTAGAGAGGAGAGAGAAAGGTTGTTTGGGTTAGAACGAGAGGATTTCGGGGAGAGAAGAGAGAGAACTGTGTTAGAGATTTGGAGAGTAAATTATATATTTAGCCAAAACGACGTTTAGACCTGTGTATCGGGAAGGAGGGAGTAGAGTTGATATATATATATATATATATATATATATATATATATAGAGGCAGGATTAGGTTCAGGAGTCCGGACCTGAGTAAAATGTGGACTGAATTTTTTTTATTTTAAAATAATTAAAAAAAAAATTTAATATTTTATAGAACTGGAATTTTTCCATATACAGTGTTTTGGACTTTATTTGGATATATATAACAAAACATGTCTGTACAGTCTGCACAGACTGTTTTGTTATATGTATCCAACTCACGCCCCAAAACAATGTATTATGAAAAAATTATAGTTTCATAAAATAGTAAACTTTTTTTTAGTTGTTTTAAAAAAAAAAGCAAAAAAAAAAGTCCGCATTTTAATAAAATGCGGAAGTCCGGACCTGATCCGCTTATATATATATATATATATATATATATATATATATATATATATATATATATATATATATATATATCCTCTACTGTCTCGTGTATTTTTGTTAAGTAATTTTTTTATCTATTTGTATATAAATAAATAAATAGAATAAATTAATAAAAATAGACTTGTATATAGAATTATGTGTAATTTTATGTGCGGAATTATTAATTACTTATATAGTTAGTTATTTCTAGAATTATGAAATAGAAATAGAAATAGAGCACTCCTTACATTCATGTTATTATCACTTGCGTGATGATTTAATTTACGAACTGAAAGGTAAACAATTTAAACATAGACGCCCTCCGGTCCAACATTTTAAGGGAAATTTACTAGCATGCATGGCTATCCATATATCTAAATGGCATCAATACTACTGATGATCCAATGAAATATGGAATGATGTCATGCATGCATGCTAGCTGTTATTTTACATTAATTATATATATAGTACTACTCTCGATGAAGAATAGAAGTAGTACATATATATTTTCCATACATTATTCACCAACTCTATGAATGATGAAGAGTGCGTTAACATCATCAAAATACTCCTCTAGTTGTGAGGCTCGGCTTCGGTAGTCTCAGCCCCCACCACCTCACCGGCATAATTGCAGCACCTATAATGGCAGTATCCATGACGGCATCCTCCGCCACCGCCATGGTGACCTCCACCTCCACCGCCATTGTGGCCTCCACCACCACCACCGTTATATCCTCCACCGCCATGGTGTCCGCCATTATTGTAACCGCCGCCATCAGTAGCTGCATCAGCTGCATGGGTAGTATAGAATCATGTTACACCTACTAATTTTGATATATGAAAAAATTTCAATTCAATAAATTTTTTTTAGTGGTTTAAAAAAAAAAAAAAAGGTCCGTATTTTATAAAATCGGGGACTGGATCCGGACTATATATATATATATATATATATATATATATATATATATATATATATATATATATATATAGATTATGGTATAGTAATAAATAAAGTTCTCCTATAATTGTTACCACCTCCGCCGCCATGGCCGTGACCTCCGCCGCCATGGCCGTGACCTCCGCCGCCATGGTGACCCCCACCTCCGCCGCCATGGTGGCCTCCACCACCGCCATGTCCTCCGCCTCCACCGCCATGGTGTCCGTCATTATTGTAACCGCCGCCATGAGTAGCTGCGTCAGCTGCATGGGTAGACAGGTAGTATAGAATCATGTTACACCTACTAACTTTGATATATGCATTTGCAACAATTGCGCACACACACACACACACACACACACACATATATATATATATATATATATATATATAACTTTGCAATTGCAATGTGTATAGATTATAGTATATATAGTAAAACTATATTGTATCTACACAAATATACATACTTGTGAACTAATACTACACACATATATATGAGCTAGAATTAAGTACTTACTGTTGACCGCTGCGACCTCTGAACTTATGAGAAGAACAATAGCCAACGAAAGGCCAAGTAAAACAAATGTCTTGTTAATACCCATGTTTAATTTCTATCCACTTAATTTTCTCACAATATATATTGTAGACAAGGATGTGAAAACTAGTGTGTTTCAATCTCTATTTATAGGCTCAGAAGAAGAAAAAAGATCGAGTTGTAAACATTTTTGCATGGTCCCCCGGCCAGGCCAGGCCAGGCCAATAATGTGGTTCGGTATTGAAATAAATATATATAAATTGGAATTTAAATCCAATCATATATATATATATATATATATATATATATATATATATATATATATATATATATATATATATATATATCTTTTTGATTGGTTATATATCCTTTCAATCAATTTCATTTGCTTAATATAATTCATTTTCTATTTTCCGCACTGTCGGTCATTCACTTATTGCTTTAAATGTTGGAAGAAATTTTGGCGATGGCGATAGATTTATGCAGAAACAAGGCAAGCAGAAATTTTTGCACTTCCTATTTACTAATTCTAGTTGTAGTTAGTAGGTTAGAAATTAAATCGGAATCACAAGAAGAAAAGAAATAGTAGTAGAAGAATAAATGTCAAGGTGTGCATTGAAAATCAGGCCCACTGTGTACTCAAAGTCTCCCTCCATTGTCAATCCATTGAACCTTTTCTTCTTAGAGGTAGGCTAGTTAGGTAGGCTGCCGGCATCCGGATCTCAAGTTTAAAATTCTCATATTTTTATTATATGCAAGTTTAAAATTAGGAATTGATATTTTTATATGTATTTTTGATATGTTTGGATCTCACCTTAATGTATGTGATAAAGAATCACATGAAAATATCAAAAATACGTGAAAATAATGCTCAATTAAAATTATTTGTTGTGTTTGTTCTAAATTATAAAATTATTATTATTGACTTTTTAAAATTAATTAAACACATTTTCAAATTCAAAATTTAGATGATTCATATATTATAAATTATAAAACAATAAATTTAATGAAATTGACTAAAACTAATGAAATTGATGTTAATTTTAGATAATTTATAATAATCATTAATAATTATATTGATTAAAACTAATGAAATTAATATTAATTTTAAACTTAAAAAATATCTTAAATTAAATTTAAAAAATCAATAATGATGTTATGTTAACGGTTTACATATAATCAAAAGTGTTCGATAATTTTTCGTAGAATCCAAATTCATTAATAGGCCAGATTTTGCTTATCCACAATCTGAATATAGAATTGTAAGTGGCCAATAATTAATTGTCAGTGTCGGTAGTTTAAAGTTAAGACATGAAAAGTTTATCTCATGTGTCCACAGTAATTTGTAAGCTTTAAATAAAAGTATAATTTTCTCAAAATCTTATGTAACTAATGACGTTTTTTCTCCAAAAACAAAGAAACAGTGATTTAACTTTTCTCAGTATATCCTTACAATTTCTTTTTGAGTCATCTTAAATAGTCTATAAACGGTAATGAATAATTAAAATTTTAAAAATACTCTCTTCATTCTTAAATAAGTATCGTTTAAGATTTTTATACATAGATTATCATTTAATATTATCATTTAATAATTAAAATATGTGTAAAATCTCATGACTACCCCTTTATGGGTGAGAATTTATTGAAACAATGAGAGAAAGTAAGGGTGATATAGGAAAGTAAATAATTTATTCTCTAAAAAGTTGTAAACGATAAATAAATTAGAACAAATTTTTTCTTCTAAAATATCACTTATTTAGGAATGGAGGGAGTATTGCTTTTTAATTGTCAATTATATAAATAAATATTAATGATAATTTTTTTAGAGAGATATATAATAACTGAGATTCTCATATAATAATTCTTATCAATATCATGTATTAATAAATTTTATAATTATAATTCAGCGTAAATTTATGATATATTAAAATATAATTTAGGCAGTTCTTCATTTGTATGTTTTCTAATTCCAATTCATTCCCTTTGTTTCAAAATTCAAGATACATTTTTTGTTTTTAAATTAATTTACAAAACTCTATATTCCAAGTTAATATTTGTTTATTTAAATTCTGAAAGTGAAAATATCTAACGTAACTCCGTAAATTCAGACTCATATTCGTTTTTAATGTTTTTAATTGGATCGGATGCAATGAGTCAAAGCTTATCCTCTCCCACCCGAAAGCCAGAATCGTGTCAAACTTGATGGCCTCGTGAGTCGTGACAAAAGCCATAAATATAAGAATAATGCTATAAACACAAACTATTTTATAAATATTTTATAAACTATTGATATAGCATACTCCATCTCAGAATATTGATCAACAAATTGCTTCAATATAATTTTCGACCTCACACAATATGTTGAGATAAAGTATGCCACATCAACAATTTATAAAATATTTATAAAATAGTTCGTGTCTTTAACATTATTCTAAATATAAAATCCTTCTACACGACCTTTTAAGAACTCTGTTCTTGTATACGAAATAACGTTATTATCATATAAAAAATAATTTAATGGTCTCTCACACACACACACACACACACACACACACACACATATATATATATATATATATATATATATATATATATATATATATATATTATGGGCCCTACATATCTGACGGGTGTCCACAGTATATATATGTGTAAGTATTATGTGACCATTTTTTATGTGATAGAAACATTGTTGTTGTATATGTTATCCAAATTATACTTAAAATATTATATTATATAAAAAATCCAATTGAAATAAATACTATATATTTTTTTGGGTCATTTGAAAAACAAAAAAAATAGAAATATCCAATTTTTTGATCCAATAAAAAGGTCCGCCTAGATTTATTGAAATATAAAACTTGGATTTTTATTTTTAGTGACCTGGCCATCGATCACAAAATTATATATGCATGCAGTTTCATACATCACTCTGCTAGTGCTTGCTACCTGCAACCAGCTACATATTCAGTGAATGTAAATTTTTGAATATTGACTAAGTCAATGCAATGCAAGTTTTGTCTTATTCTATATTTCTATAGATATTAATTTTTATATAATTTTTAAATTTAATATTCTCCCGTCCCAAACTATCTACTATTCTAGAGTTCCACACAGATATCAATATATGTGATAAAAATATTAAAATACCCTTATTAGTTGAAATATAAAAAAAGTATTTAAAAAAGAGTGCATGAAATAGTATGTAGAAAGAGAAAGAGAGAGAAAGTATGAGTGGATTAAATAGACAAATAGTCTAAAGAGAGAGAAAGTATGAGTGTATTACTGTGTATATATGTGTGGAGAGAGGAAGAGAGAGAAAGTATGATTGTATTAAATAGACAAATAGTATGTAGAGAGAGAGAGTATGAGTGCATATATATGTGTGGAGAGAGGATGAGAGTAATGACTATCAATAATTAGGTAAACGGACAAACTTGGAAAATAAAAGAAAAAAATGCATTGAAATCTTGAAAAAGCAGATATTGTGGGACAAATTTTTTTTGCTAAAACAGCAGATAATTTGGAACAGAGTGAGTATTTAATTTTTATATTCAATCCTTCGTATTGATACGTGCATTTTTAGAGTTCAAAGTTGAGTGAAACTTAAAAATTTATTCAAACTCGATCTATTATATAATTAATTAAATAAATAAATTTTAAAAAATAATAAATTATTGTAAAATAATAAAGTACAATCATAATTATAATTTTAAAAAATAATTAAATTTTAATCGGTAATATATAAGTTGGGATTTTTTTAACATTAATTAACTTAAAGTCTTCTATATGAAATAAAGTTGTTTACTAAAGTTTAATGGTTAATAAATTTTGTAACATGCATTAAAGTTTTTTATATTAATTATTATTTACTCGTAATATTTTTTTTATATTTTTAATATATAGTTATTTAGAAATATAATTATTATAAAATAATTCATTGTCATTGTGATTTTAGTTTTAAAAACTAGTTAACTAAATTTTAATAATTAATATACAAGTTAGAATTATTTTGTAACATTAATTAACTAGAGATCTTCTATATGTAATAGAATTGATAACTAAAGTAATCATTAATATATTTCTAATATATATATAATGTATAATTTTTAATATTAATTATTATGTACTCATAATATTTTTAATATATTGTCATTTAGAGATAATTGTGTTTCATTGCATCTTAATGCATCTTAATTTTTGAAATTGGGATTAAAAAAATTCCTCTAAATCTTTAAGATATAAAATTAAATCTAAACTATTCATAGGCTATTTAGATGACTACATTAAGATGCATTAAGAGATGTGCTGTTAAGATATATTAAGATATAATCAAACACTAAAGTTGAATAGAAATTTAAACTAAAATCTTAAATATGATTTTTAAGTTAAAGTTTATTATATGACAAGTAACTGAATGACTCATAAAAATTAAAATTGTTGCTAAATAATAAGTTAATATTAAAATTTGTAGAACCATAAAAAGAGTGTTAGTTCTTATGACGCCCCCAGAATAGGTATACAACACCCATTCTGAGTCGCCAAATACATGGTACAGAAAGCAAACTACAACTTCAATAATACAATTGTCGTGCAAAATACGACAACACATACTGTGAGTTTAAATACAAATATTGTCTTCTAGACAATATCCACACTCAAATAAATACTCATTACAATTATTCAAACACTATTTTACAGAAATAGTGAGGACTGCTAATACATCTTTCTAGAACCATCACTCCATACCCCGACTAGATCCTGCTATGTTCTCACCTCCTGAGAAGAAAAATGGAACAAAAAGGAAAAGGGTGAGCTCAACTAGCCCAGTAAAGAATATTATGACTAAGATAATATACAACAAATTATCGTTAGTCTTCAACAGGGAAAAATCTGATAAAATATAATCGACAACAAGTTTTAGATCAACAACTGCAGCGGAAACAGCAAACCATTAGAAGAGTCAAGTAGAGAAAGAATTCTACTATCTTCTAAGATTTAAAAGTCCATCATCAATATTTTATCCCTGTAACATCAATTAATAATCATCTTTAACCAAATATTCATCTTTGCACTACAGGCCAAAGATATTCATTTGTATCATCAGTCGGTCATGTTCATCTCAACACCTGTTCATCTTTGCACTACAGGCCAAAGATATTCATCAAGTAATTATACATCTTTGCACTACAGGCCAAAGATATTCAGTAATATCATCATTTAGGACTGAGGATGATGAAAAATATCTTAAAGAGAACGAATCCAATGAGACAGAAGGACAAATAGTAGGGATTCGTATAACAGTTTATCCAAGATCAATAATACTTCATAATAATCAATTGTGAAGCAGAATTCAAAAATAAAGATCAAAACATGGATACAATCAAAGATAGTAACCATAATAGACATCTTGGACAAAAAGGGAAAATTTTATTTTTCGGTGAATAGTGCCGTATTCGTGAATAGTGCCGTATACGTGAATAGTGCCGTATACGTGAATAGTAACCCCCGACACAAAAAGTTCCAAATTTGATAAAAACTCATATCAATATTTCAGCATAATGATATTGAAGAAAATAATATCATTAAGAAGAAAATAATATCCCTTACCTCAAAATATCAGTACTTCTGGTCGGAATACCGGTATAAGGCTGAAAGAAACTTGCTCTGATGAATAGAAACTCTCAAAGTATCTAAATACTCACAAAATACACTCAATAATCTAGAGAGAGAAAGAGAGAAAACTTGTTTCTGGTGTGATTTTCAATTCTAACTTAGCCCTCTATTTATAGGAAAATTTTGGTAGGTTTGACCTGCAACCTGATGGCTTTACCTGCTACTATTCCCACCCACCACATTTGAAATATAATTCAGCACATTTCTTCACCAACCACAAGTGGGGCCCACCAATTCTAGAATTTTCCACCAAAATGATAAACTCCGAAAATTCAACAATTTCTGAACCAGTCATCTTGTAAAATTCGTAATAAATCATACGTTCATTTTTAACGGTTCAAAATTTGTGGACATATACTCAACTTATATATGTATAACATATCCAAAAATTACCACGATCCAACGGTCGGATTAAAAATTATAACCCCCGCAAACTATCTCAAAAACCCTGATTTTTAATACCTCCATTCCGACAAAAATACTGACAAAACCTCAACATTAACTCCTTCATTTTTAACCACAAAAATATATCCCTCATTTATATCCACATAAAATAAATATTTCCTTATCATATGAATCAATAATTAATTATTCACAAATAATATTACAGAATCACATTTATGACAACCAGGCCGTTCCCAGGAAAGAGGGGGCTTTCCAATAAGGATTTCTCCTTACTGGCGCGCAATTAGATGACCAAACCTCTCCTTAGACAGAACTTTCTAGACATTGCCAATAATGTTATCTAATAATATTATTCAAATAATATGAATTATTGATCTGATAAATGAAAATACTGTGCAGCAACAATTATTGAAACAACAATAATATAAAATATCAACGCAGCAATTATTGAATCAATAAAATAAAATATTGAATAATAACTACTGTAACAATTATTGAGTAGTGCCTTCTTACGTAAGAATCAATAATTGGTGCAATACCGTGTGCTACTGTATTTTAACCACCGGGTATTCCAACAGTATTAACGGTAACAACTACGCCGTTATTTATAAACAACTTATACTTGTCGTTTTCTTCATCCAATCGCTTTCCGTTATGGGGCCCACACAAGGCTGCGTCGTCGTACGAATATTCCCCGACAGCAAGAATATTCCACGACCAACCGAATATTCACCGACCAAAAATAAATATTTTATAACCACTTGCTTATTTTGCAAAATTTGCACATTTCACCCATAACCAAAGTATTATATCAAATTAACCCCTTATTATTCACAATAATATTTAGAGAAAATTTGATTTTATTCATTAATAAGTTGGGGTCTTACAACCTCCCCTCCTTATGAAATTTCGTCCTCGAAATTGACGTACGTACCTGATGTTTCAAAAAGGTGAGGATACCTCGCTTTCATTTCTGATTCCAACTCCCAGGTCATTTCTTCAATAGCATGGTTTCTCCACAAAACCTTAACTTGTGGTATAACCTTCGTGCGTAGGACATGCTCTTTCCTATCCAAGATCTTAACAGGTACCTCCTCGTACGTTAAATCTTCAGCTATCTCGTCTGGTTCTAACTCAATAATGTGGTTCGGGTCTTTAACATATTTACGAAGCATAGATATGTGAAAAACATTATGAACACGAGACATGCTTGGAGGTAATGCGAGTCTATATGCCACATTTCCTATTCGCTCAAGAATCTCAAATGGACCAACAAATCTTGGATTGAGCTTTCCTCTCTTCCCAAATCTTGTAACTCCCTTCCATGGTGCAACACGTAACAATACATGATCCCCAATATTAAATTCCACGTCCTTCCGATGAAGATCCGCATAACTCTTTTGTCGATCCTGTGCCGTTTGTATACGTTGTCGAATCGTTTGGATCTTCTCTGTAGTAATGCGTACCAATTCTGGTCCCAACAATGTTGCTTCACCCACCTCGTCCCAGCATACTGGAGAACGACATTTTCTTCCATACAACGCCTCAAATGGAGCCATACCTATGCTCGCCTGATAACTGTTGTTGTAGGAGAATTCCACCAATGGTAGGTACTTATCCCAACTCCCTTTGAGATCTAAGACACAAAGTCTTAATAGATCTTCAAGAGTTTGAATAGTCCTCTCTGATTGTCCGTCCGTTTGAGGATGGTATGCTGAACTGAATCGTAAATCCGTGCCCATAGCTTTCTGCAAGCTAACCCAAAATCGTGAAGTGAATCTTGGGTCACGATCCGAAACTATGGATACTGGCATGCCATGCAATCTCACAATCTCGTTCACGTACATACTAGCAAGACGTTCAAGGGAATAAGTCTCACGTATCGGCAAGAAATGAGCGGACTTGGTTAATCTATCAACAATAACCCAAATCGCATCTATGCCTTGAGAAACCTTGGGAAGACCTGTAACAAAATCCATAGTAATGTGTTCCCACTTCCATTTCGGAATCTCAAGTGGTTGCAATGGACCCTTTGGTACTTGATGCTCCGCTTTTACACGTTGACAAGTTAAACATCTCGAGATAAACTCCGCGATCTCTCTTTTCATATTGCTCCACCAAAATGTATGTCGAAGATCGTGATACATTTTGGTACTCCCAGGATGGATTGCAAACGGTGTGTTGTGTGCCTCCATCATTATTCTATGCTTCAAGTCAAAATCGTTAGGAACACAAAGTCTGGAGTTGACTCGAAGTATTCCTTCTTCATCGATTCTTGCTTCTGGAATAGCACCTTCTTGCACTTTCTTCTTCATACGCATCAGCTCTATATCCGTAGCTTGAGCAGCTTTAACTTTATCGATTAAAGTCGGTTCTACTCGTATATTTGATATCATCATGTGGGTACTTGGAGCCTTCATCTCTATCTCCATCCTTTGCAAGTCATACAAAATGGGCCTTTGTGTTAAAAACATTGCACTCGTACCCGCATATGATCTTCTACTCAATGCGTCAGCTACTACGTTTGCTTTTCCAGGATGGTATTGGATGGTATGATCGTAATCTTTCAACAGCTCAAGCCAACGTCGTTGCCGCATGTTGAGTTCCTTTTGGGTGAAGAAATATTTGAGGCTTTTATGATCTGTATAGATCTCCACTTTCTCCCCATACAGGTAGTGTCTCCAGATCTTCAACGCAAAAACGACTGCTGCCAACTCCAAATCATGAGTAGGATAATTCCTCTCATATTCTTTGAGTTGTCGTGAGGCATAGGCTATGACTTTCCCATGTTGCATGAGAACACATCCTAACCCTTTGCCTGAAGCATCGCTGTAGATAACAAATCCATCCGAACCAGATGGTATTGTCAAAACAGGTGCCGAAATGAGTCTCCTCTTGAGTTCTTGGAAACTCTTCTCGCATTCCTCACTCCATACGAATTTTGTATCTTTCCGAGTCAGCTGAGTTAACGGAGTAGCGATTCGAGAAAATCCTTCCACAAATCTCCGATAATAACCAGCTAAGCCCAGAAAGCTACGTACTTCGGTTACCGACTTCGGTTGCTCCCAACTTTGTATGGCTTCAATCTTCGCCGGGTCGACAGATACTCCATGTTTTGACACCACGTGCCCAAGGAATGCTACTTCCTCAAGCCAGAACTCGCATTTCTTCAGTTTGGCATATAGCTTGTTTTCACGAAGCCTTTGCAGTACCAGCTTCAAATGGCGCTCATGATCTTCACGGCTTTTGGAATAGATGAGGATGTCATCAATAAAGACAACAACGAACTGATCCAAATATTCTTTGAATACACGGTTCATCATATCCATGAAGGCAGCAGGAGCATTAGTCAATCCAAAAGACATTACTAAGAATTCATAATGCCCGTACCGAGTTCTGAAGGCAGTCTTTGGAATATCCTCAGTTTTAATCTTCAGCTGATGATATCCAGAACGAAGATCGATCTTTGAAAAGAATTGTGCTCCTTGCAACTGGTCAAACAGGTCATCAATGCGAGGTAGCGGATACCTATTCTTGATGGTGACATGGTTCAATTCTCGATAGTCAATACAAAGTCGCATACTCCCGTCTTTCTTCTTTACGAATAAAACAGGAGCACCCCAAGGAGACGTACTAGGACGAATAAAACCGATGTCCAACAACTCCTGTAGTTGGACTTTTAACTCCTGAAGTTCAATAGGAGCCATTCGATATGGGGTTTTAGAAATGGGCTTTGTACCGGGTTCAAGGTCAATAAAGAATTCAATTTCTCGTTCCGGGGGTAGACCGAGAAGTTCTTCAGGAAATACATCGGAAAATTCTCTAACAATAGAAATATTATTCAAATCTGACTTGTCTTTGTTCAAATCCATAACATGGGCTAAGAAAGCTTGACATCCGTTTTTCAATAAACGAATAGCTTTGTGGCTTGATATGACAGTGACTGATTTTAGTGGTTTAGTAGTTTGAATTCGTATGACAGGTTGGTTAGGAATATGAAAACTAACAACCTTACGAAAACAATCAATTTTAGCATGATGAGTGGTTAACCAATCAATTCCTAAAATCACATCAAAAGCAAGTATCTTTAAAGAGATAAGATCAACAGGTAATGTGATAGTGCCAACTTGGATCATGCAAGATTTATAAACTGTAGATGTAACGAAGGTTTCACCCAACGGAGTTTCAACAGATAAGTTAAAGTCCAATTTCTCCGGAGTCAAGTTTAAACGTTGAGCACAAGCAGGAGAGATAAAAGAATGGGTAGAACCGGTATCTAGTAAAGTATAAACTTCGCAAGAATTCAAGATTAGCTTACCCGTGATCACCTCGTTCGGGTTTCTCGCGTTTTGGCCAGTAACGACAAACGCCCTTCCAGGAACCGCTGATTTCGACTTATCCGGGATAACTTTTGGAGTCACCATCCCCGCTGAACTTGGTTTTGCTACAGAACACTCTCGAGCTATATGACCTTCCTTTCCACAGTTATAACATACCTTGGATTGTTGTGGGCAGTTTGGGCTGATATGTCCCTCTTTCCCACATTTGTAACATACGACCGGTGGTCGTTCTCCTCCCCTAGAAACAGTTGATGTTTGTGCTGACGTCTTCACGTTATCATTGTTGTACCTTCTCTTCTTGAAATCTCCTCCCGACTCGCTCCTTCTATTATCACGACCACGATTACCACCAGAGTGGTTACCGCTTTTGTCCGAATGTTTTCCTCCCTGCTGGTTTTCATTGCTTCGATGACTGCCGCCACCGGTATGACCCTGGTTGTGGTCCCTCGGTTGCACATACTCATTATCTCGCTCTAATAATTGAGCCCTGTTTACAACATCTGAATATAAAGAAAATTTATGAGAGATAAGATATTGCCGAATCTCGGGTTTTAGACCTCTCAGAAACATCCTTGTCATTCGTTCCTCATTTTCGACCAAATGAGGTGCAAACCTGGATAACTCTGCAAACTTCGCCTCGTACTGGGACACCGTCATGTTGTTTTGTTCCAGTCTAATAAACTCAACCTCCTTCATATGACGAATACTTTCAGGAAAGTACTTGTCATTGAACAGTTTTTGAAATGTTTCCCAGGACATGTTGAGTGCGTCAGGCTGGGTACGCTTCACAGACTCCCACCAGTAGTCTGCCTCACCGCGGAACATAAATGTGGCGAATGGAACCTTCTGTTCCTCCGTGCATCCCAAGACATCAAATATCTTGGTAATTTGCTTGACCCACGTTTCCGCCATGATCGGATCCGGCTTTCCCTTAAATTCTGGTGGTCCCAATTCTTTGAACTGCTTAGCTGTGACAAACCGCGCGTTGTTATCATTTCCACCCGTATTCTGCACACGAGTCTCCCTCGTCTGATTTTGCATGAACTGCAAAAAGCTCCTAAACATTCCATCATTCATCGTTTGCTCGGTAACGTTGTTTACAGGAGGAATATTGCCTTCCTGTTGCACGTTCCCCTGGGTAGTGATCAAAGGTGTCTCCACGGTCTGATTTACTCCATTATTAACGTTCTCAGCTGCCATTCTTAAATACTGCCATAAAACAAGGGTTAATAGTCATGTCATATATTATCCCTATACTCTGACCGACCAAATAAACACCAAATAAACTTAGTCAGGTCATACTAGCGAAGGAATTCCCCGTCTCTCCCCTCCTAGTTCTTGTCTCACATCTCAGCCAGGGATCATATCCCTAAGCTCTGATACCAACTGTGACGCCCCCAGAATAGGTATACAACACCCATTCTGAGTCGCCAAATACATGGTACAGAAAGCAAACTACAACTTCAATAATACAATTGTCGTGCAAAATACGACAACACATACTGTGAGTTTAAATACAAATATTGTCTTCTAGACAATATCCACACTCAAATAAATCCTCATTACAATTATTCAAACACTATTTTACAGAAATAGTGAGGACTGCTAATACATCTTTCTAGAACCATCACTCCATACCCCGACTAGATCCTGCTATGTTCTCACCTCCTGAGAAGAAAAATGGAACAAAAAGGAAAAGGGTGAGCTCAACTAGCCCAGTAAAGAATATTATGACTAAGATAATATACAACAAATTATCGTTAGTCTTCAACAGGGAAAAATCTGATAAAATATAATCGACAACAAGTTTTAGATCAACAACTGCAGCGGAAACAGCAAACCATTAGAAGAGTCAAGTAGAGAAAGAATTCTACTATCTTCTAAGATTTAAAAGTCCATCATCAATATTTTATCCCTGTAACATCAATTAATAATCATCTTTAACCAAATATTCATCTTTGCACTACAGGCCAAAGATATTCATTTGTATCATCAGTCGGTCATGTTCATCTCAACACCTGTTCATCTTTGCACTACAGGCCAAAGATATTCATCAAGTAATTATACATCTTTGCACTACAGGCCAAAGATATTCAGTAATATCATCATTTAGGACTGAGGATGATGAAAAATATCTTAAAGAGAACGAATCCAATGAGACAGAAGGACAAATAGTAGGGATTCGTATAACAGTTTATCCAAGATCAATAATACTTCATAATAATCAATTGTGAAGCAGAATTCAAAAATAAAGATCAAAACATGGATACAATCAAAGATAGTAACCATAATAGACATCTTGGACAAAAAGGGAAAATTTTATTTTTCGGTGAATAGTGCCGTATTCGTGAATAGTGCCGTATACGTGAATAGTGCCGTATACGTGAATAGTAACCCCCGACACAAAAAGTTCCAAATTTGATAAAAACTCATATCAATATTTCAGCATAATGATATTGAAGAAAATAATATCATTAAGAAGAAAATAATATCCCTTACCTCAAAATATCAGTACTTCTGGTCGGAATACCGGTATAAGGCTGAAAGAAACTTGCTCTGATGAATAGAAACTCTCAAAGTATCTAAATACTCACAAAATACACTCAATAATCTAGAGAGAGAAAGAGAGAAAACTTGTTTCTGGTGTGATTTTCAATTCTAACTTAGCCCTCTATTTATAGGAAAATTTTGGTAGGTTTGACCTGCAACCTGATGGCTTTACCTGCTACTATTCCCACCCACCACATTTGAAATATAATTCAGCACATTTCTTCACCAACCACAAGTGGGGCCCACCAATTCTAGAATTTTCCACCAAAATGATAAACTCCGAAAATTCAACAATTTCTGAACCAGTCATCTTGTAAAATTCGTAATAAATCATACGTTCATTTTTAACGGTTCAAAATTTGTGGACATATACTCAACTTATATATGTATAACATATCCAAAAATTACCACGATCCAACGGTCGGATTAAAAATTATAACCCCCGCAAACTATCTCAAAAACCCTGATTTTTAATACCTCCATTCCGACAAAAATACTGACAAAACCTCAACATTAACTCCTTCATTTTTAACCACAAAAATATATCCCTCATTTATATCCACATAAAATAAATATTTCCTTATCATATGAATCAATAATTAATTATTCACAAATAATATTACAGAATCACATTTATGACAACCAGGCCGTTCCCAGGAAAGAGGGGGCTTTCCAATAAGGATTTCTCCTTACTGGCGCGCAATTAGATGACCAAACCTCTCCTTAGACAGAACTTTCTAGACATTGCCAATAATGTTATCTAATAATATTATTCAAATAATATGAATTATTGATCTGATAAATGAAAATACTGTGCAGCAACAATTATTGAAACAACAATAATATAAAATATCAACGCAGCAATTATTGAATCAATAAAATAAAATATTGAATAATAACTACTGTAACAATTATTGAGTAGTGCCTTCTTACGTAAGAATCAATAATTGGTGCAATACCGTGTGCTACTGTATTTTAACCACCGGGTATTCCAACAGTATTAACGGTAACAACTACGCCGTTATTTATAAACAACTTATACTTGTCGTTTTCTTCATCCAATCGCTTTCCGTTATGGGGCCCACACAAGGCTGCGTCGTCGTACGAATATTCCCCGACAGCAAGAATATTCCACGACCAACCGAATATTCACCGACCAAAAATAAATATTTTATAACCACTTGCTTATTTTACAAAATTTGCACATTTCACCCATAACCAAAGTATTATATCAAATTAACCCCTTATTATTCACAATAATATTTAGAGAAAATTTGATTTTATTCATTAATAAGTTGGGGTCTTACAGTTCTAGTTAAATTAATACTAGCATTATATAGGAACATAAAAAGTGTTTAACTTCTAGTTAAATTTGTAAGACCCCGACTTTTATAAATAAAGATGAATTTTTTATAAATATCATTTTTGAATATCATGGAGTGAAATTGATATAATGTTATAGTTATGGGTAATATTTATAAATTGTGCAAAGTACTCAAGTTGTTATATAATATTCGATTGGTCGGGGAATATTCGTTTTAACAGGGAATATTCGTACGACGACACAATCATTGGTGGACCCCACAACGGAATTATTGTCGGATTAAGAAATCGATAAAAATACTTTATGAAAATAACGGCGGAAGTTTTACCATTAATACTGTTGAACTACTCGGTAGTAAAAGTACAGTTGTAAGACCCCGAATTTTATGAAATAAAAGCATTCAATTTTTCTTATAATTACGATTCAGTAAATGGTTAAATTGATAAAAAATTAAAGTTAAAGGTGATATATGAATTTTTTCAAAATAAGCAAGTGGTTATAAAATAATCATTGTTGTCGGGGAATATTCGTTTGGTCATGGAATATTCTTTCTGTCGGAGAATATTCGTACGACGACGCAGCTATTTGTGGGCCCCATAACGAATAACTGTCGTGTAAGACCCCGAATTTTATGAAATAAAAGTATTCAATTTTTCTTATAATTATTATTTAGTAAATGGTTAAATTGATAAATGTTAAAGTTAAGGGTGATATATGAATTTTTTTCGAAATACACAAGTGGTTATAAAATATTCATTGTTGTTGGGGAATATTCGCTTGGTCGTGGAATATTCTTACTATCGGAGAATATTCGTACGACGGCGCAGTCTTTTGTGGGCTCCATAACGGAAAGCGATTGGATGAAGAAAACGACAAAAATAAGTTGTTTATAAATAACGGCATAATTGTTACCGTTAATACTGTTGGAATACCCGGTGGTTAAAACACAGTAATACGCGTTGTTGCACAGTAGCACACGGTATTGTACCAATTATTGATTCTTACGTAAGAAGACATTACTCAATAATTGTTACAGTAATTACTGTTCAATATTGTATTTTATTGATTCAATAATTGCTGCGTTGATATTTTATATTACTGTTATTTTAATAATTGTCACTACATAGTATTTTCTATTATCGGAACAATAATTCATATTATCTGAATAATATTATTAGATAACATTATTGACAATGTCTAAAAAGTTCCGTCTAAGGAGAGGTTTGGTCATCTAATTGCGCGCCAGTAAGGAGAGATCCTTATTGGAAAGCCCCCTCTTTCTTGGGAACAGCCTGGTTGTCAGTACTGTGGTTCTGTAATATTATTTGTGTATAATTAATTATTGATTTATATGATGAGGAAAATTTTGATTTTATGTGGATATAGATGGAGAAAATTTTAATGTGACAATTGTTGAAAATTAATATTTTATCTTTTTCTGATAAAATAATTCATTTAAATATATTATTTTAATAATATATTAATGGTGATATTTTTACAATGAATGTGGGATATATGAATAAATGAGGAGGAAAAGTATTTTTGTTGGATTAAATGTTTAACACATGTTTTGTGTGTTGGTGGACACAATTCTTGACCGAAAATTTATTATAGACTGTAAAATCTTCCGTTTGTGGATTTCAGTCAATTTCTGTTTGGAATTTAGAAAAACTTTCTTCTGCAAAGTTGTAGAGAATTGAATTTCCTATAAAAACTCGCGAGATTCGAATTTTCTGATAAAAGGGCTATTTATTATGAATTATTGAAGTTTCGAATTATTGAGTCTGAATTGATTTTTGTTACAAAAATTGTTTAAAACATGTTTTGCATTTTTGGTGCATTTGTGTGAAAAATATGTTTTTGATGTGGTGGGCTAAGGAAAATTTGGTTATAAATATATTATTATATTCAATTTTCTACTTTGGTGTTCTAAGCAATTTCCTATAAATAGGTGCTTAGGTTAGAATTGAAAATCACACCAGAAACTGAAGTTTTCTCTCTATTTCTCTCTCTATATATCGAGCGTATTCTTGTGAGTATTTTGATATCTTGAGTGTTGCTATACGGTGCAAGTTCATTCAGCGTTATTCCAGTCAGAAGTACTGCTCTTTTGAGGTAAGGGATAGTAAGGGATAATAAGGGATGTATTTTTTTAAAATGATATTATTTCTTTCAATATCATTATACCGGAATATTGGTAAGATTTTTCTTGTGAAATTCTTATCTTTTCATGTCGGGGTTACTATTCACGAGTTACTATTCATGAGTTACTATTCATGAGTTACTATTCACGAGTTACTATTCACGATGGGTTACTATTCATGAGTTACTATTCACGAGTTACTATTCACGGGTACTATTCACTACAAAATTGGTTTTTTTTCTAACCAAATTATAGTTGATTTATGAATATTACTCTGGAGATTAAAACTATGTATTGATTATATTGATTTTATTATCATATATAACATTTTTATAATCCTGATGTTAAAATTCTCTTTCACTGGAGTGTAAAGATGGGTAGATTATTGGTATGATCATGACTAGGGTTCTCTTTGTCCAGTAGTGAAAAGTTGAATTGTGACTGGTATGATCATGACCATTGAATTTATAATTGAATATCTTTAGCTTAAGTGCAAAAGTGAAATGATCAACATGGTTATAATTATTGGTTATATAAATTCTGAAATGATTATATATTTCTTTGAGATAATAATATATTTGGCTTGTAGTGCAAATATGAGCTGTTGAGGAATATCTTTGGCCTGTAGTGTAAAGATGAGTTGTTGATCTTTGGCCCGTAGTGCAAAGATGAAATTATTAGTATGATTATGAACATGAACTGTGATTTGGTATAATCATGATATTTGATGTTTCAGGTAAAGACAAGTGATGAAAATTATCTTCGTTCTAGATGAGAAGAGGAATTTAGAACTATAATTATGATTATGAGTTATACATGTGATTGTGGACAGGAATTGTTGATTAATGTTACAGGGATAAAACATTGTTGGTGGACTTTTAACATGGAGAAGATAATAGACTTTGTAGTCTATTTGACTCTTCTAATGGATTGCTCGTTCCGCTGCAACTATGGTTGAAAATTTTTATCATCTACCATATGTTCTAAATCTCTGATTTAATTCTGTTGAAGGCTATTGATAATTTAATTATCTTTAGTCATGATATTCTTTACTGAGCTAGTTGTGCTCACCCTTCTGTTTCACAATTCCTTTCAGGTAATAAGAGTGTAGCAGGGTCGAGCGGGGGTAACAGGAGAATAGAACGGTGGTCATCATTTAGTAGTTATATTTGGTGAATCATCTAGGGTGAGGCGAACCCAACGTTGGAAGGGTGTTTTGCCACTATCATACAAGATGTCTAATGATATACAATATCGAGTCATCATAAGACAATGATGTGCTCATCTACTTGTTGAGTATATTTACAAGCATTACCTATATAATCTTGGTGTTTGTTTGAAGTTTAATTCTCAATTAGAGACAGTGGAGATAATGATATGTCAAGAGAAGACTCACCATTGAGAAGAATATGATAGTAATCTTCTCATTTTTCTTTGGGGTCTATTGGGTCAACCAAGGATAATTCTGTGGCCATATGATATCTATCATAACCTAGAAGCATGGCCTCCCATGTACGAGGGTTTCCTTGAGCACTTTCCAAAGATTCTAATTTCTAAAACAGTTTTTGACTATACCTTTATGTAAGGTGTCATTGTGACGTGCTATCCAAGGTTGGGACATGAGTCACAGCTGGTATATATTTGTATCCAAACTCACAGCATATGTGTTGTTATATTTTACACGACAATTGTTGTAATAAAGTTGTAGTTATTTTCTGTACCATGTATTTGGCGACTCAGAATAGGTTGGATGGAATGGACCTATTTTGGGGGCGTCACATGTCGGATGAAGATAACGACAAAAATTGAGTTTTTATAATTAACAGCGTAATTGTTACCGTTAACACTGTTGAAATACCCGGTGGTTAAAATACAGTAATACGCGTTGTTACACAGTAGCACACTAATTGCACAGTATTTTTGAATTATTGATTCTTACGAAGGAAGGCACTACTCAATAATTGTTACAGTAGTTACTGTTCAATATTTTATTTTATTGATTCAATAATTGCTGCATTGATATTTTATATTATTGTTGTTTCAATAATTATCACTGCACAGTATTTCCCATTATCAGATCAATAATTCATATTATTTGAATAATATTATTAGATAACATTATTGGCAATGTCTAGAAAGTTCTGTCTAAGGAGAGGTTTGGTCATCTAATTACGCGCCAGTAAGGAGAAATTCTTATTGGAAAGCCCCCTCTTTCCTGGGAACGGCCTGGTTGTCATAAATGTGATTCTGTAATATTATTTGTGAATAATTAATTATTGATTCATATGATAGGAAATATTTATTTTATGTGAATATAAATGAGGGATATATTTTTGTGGTTAAAAATGAAGGAATTAATGTTGAGGTGTTTCATCAGTATTTTTGTCGGAATGGAGGTATTAAAAATCAAATTAAGGTTTTTGAGATATTTTGCGAAGGTTATAATTTTTAATCCGACCGTTGGATCGTGGTAATATTTGGATATGTTATACATATATAAGTTGAGTATATGTCCATAAATTTTGAACTGTTAAAAATGAACGTATGATTTGTTATGAATTTTACGAGATGACTGGTTCAAAAATTATTGAATTTTCGGAGTTAATCATTTTGGTGAAAAATTTTAGAATTGGTGGGTCCCACTCTTGGTTGGTGAAGAAATGTGCTGAGATTTTTATTCAAATGTGGTGGGTGGGAATAGTAGCAAGTAAAGTCATCAGGTTGCAGGTTAAGTCTGCTTCGGCGTGCTATCATTTTCCTATAAATAGAGGGCGAAGTTAGAATTGAAAATCACACCAGAACATAAGTTTTCTCTCTTTCTCTCTCTAGATTATTGAGTGTATTTTGTGAGTATTTAGATACTCTATGAGTTTTTATTCATCAGTGCAAGTTTCCTTCAGCCTTATACCGATCAGAAGTACTGCTCTTTTGAGGTAAGGGATAGTAAGGGATTTTAAGGGTTGTTATATTTTTCAGTTTTGTAATTTTTCTGACTTTCAAAAATTTTAGAATAATTTGAAATGATATTTTGATGAGTTTTCTTGATTGTGTCCGAAAATGGTGATTTTTGGATGTATAGATTGAGAGTTATGAATTTTATGAGAAAAGACTATTTTAAAAGTAACCGCTTATAACTTCTTGTGGTTAACTCCAAAATTGATAAAAATTTTATTGGGAGTACATGTATATGTTAGGAGTATACTCTGTAAAATTCAGAATTTTTAGATAAAAGTATAATTTTTGATAAATGTCTAAATATTCGGCTATTTTGGCCATATGAAAAATAGTAAATGAGTTTTAAAAATTCTGAGAAAAATATATGTTCACTATGGGACTATATTATGCTAAATCCCAGAAAAGAAATATTTTTGGAACTGATTTGGTATTTTTCATAAAAATGGTCTAGTTATGAGTAAATGAATTAAATATGTTTTGTGAAGTAAGAAAATTAGAAAATAGGATTTTATGGCTTGAGAATTTTATATGAGGTATATGCATATTTTTAATGAGGATTTTTGATTATTGGTGATGAAATATTATGAGTTTGGCATTTTAAGATGATTAAATGCATTATTTAGTAAAGTGTAAACAATTAAAATAAATTGTTTATAAGCTTAAGAAATGTTATTCTTTCAATATCATTATACCGAAATATTGGTATGAATTTTATTGTAGAATTTCTACCTTTTTGTGTCGAGTTTACTATTCATGAGTTAGTATTCATAAGTTACTATTCACGAGTTACTATTCACGACAAAATTGGTTTCTTTTTTCTAACCAAATTATAGTTGAGTTATGAATATTACTCTTGAGATTAAAACTATGTATTGATTATATTAATTTTATTATCATATATAACATTTTTATAACCTTGACGTTGAAATTCTCTTTCGCTTGAGTGTAAAGATGGGTAAATTATTGGTATGATCATGACTATGGGTTCTCTTTGGCCAGTAGTGCAAAGTTGAATTGTTGACTGGTATGATCATGACCATTGAATTTATAACTGAATATCTTTAGCTTAAGTGCAAAGGTGAATTGATCAACATGGTTATAATTATTGTTTATATAAATTCTGAAATGATTATATATTTCTTTGAGATATTAATATCTTTGGCCCGTAGTGCAAAGATGACCTGTTAATGAATATCTTTGGCCTGTAGTGCAAAGATGGTCTGTTGATGAATATCTTTGGCCTGTAGTGCAAAGATGGTCTGTGGATGAATATCTTTGGCCCGTAGTGCAAAGATGAATTTATTAGTATGATTATGAACATGAACTGTGATTTGGTATAACCATGATCTTTGATGTTTCAGGTAAAGACATGTGATGAAAATAATCTTCGTCCTGGATGCGAAGAGGAATTTAGAATCACAATTATGATTATGAGTTATTTATATGATTGTGGACCAGAACTGTTGATTGATGTTACGGGGATAAAATATTGTTGATGGATTTTTAACATGGAGAAGATAATAGATTTTATGGTCTATTTGACTCTTCTAATGGATTGCACGTTCCGCTGCAACTATGGTTGAAAGTTTTTATCATTTACCATATGTTCTAAATCTCTGATTTATTATTGATGAAGGCTATTGATAATTTAATTATCTTTAGTCATGATATTCTTTACTGAGCTAGTTGTGCTCACCTTTCTGTTTCACAATTTCTTTCAGGTAATAAGAGTGTAGCTGGGTCGAGCGGGGGTAACAGGGGAATAGAACGGTGGTCATCATTTAGTAGTTATATTTGGTGAATCATCTAGGGTGAAGCAAACCCAACGTTAGAAGGATATTTTGCCACTGTCATACAAGATGTCTAATGACATACAACCTCGTGTCATCATAAGACAGGGTTGTGCACATCCACTTGCTGAGTATATCTACGAGCACTACCTATATAATCTTGGTGTTTGTTTGAAGTATAATTCTCAATTAGAGACAGTGGAGATAATGATAAGTCAAGAGAAGACTCACCATTGGAAAGAATATGATAGTAATCTTCTTGTTTTTCTTTGGGGTCTATTGGGTCAACCAATGATAATTCTGTGGCCATATGATATCTATCATAACCTAGATGCATGGCCTCCCATGTACGAAGGTTTCCTTGAGCACTTCCCAAAGATTCTAGTTTCTAAAATAGTTTTTGACTGTACCTTTATGTAAGGTACCTTTGTGAGGTGCTGACACATGATGGTTTCCAATGTCACATTTGGTATATATTTGTATCCAAACTCACGTCATATATGTTGTTGTATTTTGCACGACAATTGTTGTAATAAAGTTGTAGTTATTTTCTGTACCATGTATTTGGCGACTCAGAATGGGTTGGATGGAATGGACCTGTTTTGGGGTTGTCACAACAGTAATACGCATGATTGCATAGTAGCCCACGGTGTTGATTATTGATGCTTACGTGATAAGTCACTCAGTTTTGTTTTATTGGTATTATTAATGTAATAAAACAGAAAAGCTTTTTATATAAAACAGAATACTTTTATAAAGTTATTCGTTTTATTAGGCTAATAGTAAAATCTTTTTATATAAAACAGAATACTTTTATAAAGTTATCTGTTTTATTAGACAATAATTAGAATATATTATATTTTATTATGCATAGTGTTTGCATAGTAAAATCTTCTATAAAGTTATTCGTTTTATTAGATTATAAATAGAATATATTATATTTTATTTAAAAGATTTTGCTTTAAATATGGACTGTCAGATTAAAGTAAATCAATCTGGACCGTTCATGAATTAGTTACTATGCAGTCCATTCTTCTATAAATAGAAGCTCATTCCTTCATTATTTCTTACGAATTCACTGAAACTCTAGAGAGAGAAGTTATAGAGAGAAAGAAGAAAAGTATTATGCTACTGTACTAGTCATATATCCAGTATTCTTCTTCTTAATGTAAGGGGTATTATTTCTTTTGTATTCATGAAGAGAACTTCTGTTATTCCATTATTTATTATTCTGTTGGAATAACTTGTATATGCGGGCTACCCTATACTTGGTAAAATTCTTCTTTTATTCCATTCTTTATTATTCTGTCGGAACATCCTGCCTGTGCGTTTACGCGGACCTGGTTTCATTATTTATTATTCTGTCGGAATATCCTGTCTGTGCGTTTACGCCGGACCTGGTTCCATTATTTATTATTCTGTCGGAATATCCTGTCTGTGCGTTTACGTCGGACCTGATTTCATTATTTATTATTCTGTCGGAATATCTTGTCAGTGCGTTTACGCATGACCTGGTTCCGTTATTTATTATTCTGTTGGAATAACCTGTCAGTGCGGTCCATCGCATGCCTGGTGATTTCTTTTGTTATTCAATTCTTTATTATACTCAGTTGGTTAAAGTTTTGACTTTTATACTCCATGAAATTAGTGGAATATCCTTGATATTTGCGCTTCATCCAGTATATTTTCATGAAAATATTCTTCTGAGCATTCTTGAATTTTACTGCACAAAGCAGTATCATGTTGACAATTTAGACGTTATTGGTTCTTGGATTAATTAATTCTTGAATTTGTTTTATTGAATTCTTATATCATTGTCATCACCCTCATGTTTATATTTTATTGAAAGTCATCTATGGCATGTAGTGCATAGATGGACTTGGTATGATTATAACCAGGGATTATTCGGTGTAATCATGACCGTAATATTACAAATGATGTGGTAAAAGTCCTCATTGGCCCGTAGTGCATTGATAGACAGTTGTTGGCATGATCATGACCATTGATGAATACACGAATATCATTGGCTATGATGCATAGATAATTTATGGTTGTGATACTAATGAATATCATTGGCCGTAGTGCAGGGATGATGTGGATTATTTATTAAGCTGAGTCTCAACGATAAAAATGATGAAAAACCTTTTAAATCATAAAAGATAGTAGATTTTATTCTCTACTTGACTCTTTTAATGGATTGTTTGTTCCGCTGCAGTTAAACTTGATGTTTGTTATATTTTATCAGTTTAACACTGTTGAAGGCTAACGATAATTTATTCTGCATTATCTTAGTCATAATATTTCATACTGGGCTAGTTGAGCTCACCCTTTTGCTTTCATTGTTTTCTTCAGGAAATGAGAACGTAGCGGGGACTAGTCGGGGAATGGAGTGACGATTCAGAGGATAACATTAGTAGTCCTCACTATTCTATGAAATAGTGTGAAAATAAATGTATTGAGGACTTATTTTGAGTTTGAATCCTGTTTAGAAGAAAGTGTTGTTTTTAAACTCATAGCTTTTGTTTTGTCGTATTTTACACGACAGTTGTATAATTAAGTTTTATTTGTATTTTATACCATGTAGTTGACGACTCAGAATATGTGATGTATACCTATTTTGGGGGCGTCACAGTTGGTATCAGAGCTTAGAGATATGATCCCTGACTGAGATGTGAGATAAGAACTAGGAGGGGAGAGACAGAAAATTCCTTTGCTAGTATGGCCTACCTAAGTTTACTTGTTATTTAATTGGTCGGTCAGAGTATAGAGATAATATGTGATATGTTAATTAACCCTTGTTTTGTGGCAATATTTGAAAATGACATCCGAGAATGTTGAGAATAGCAATGGAGCACAGGCGACTGTTGATTCACCACATATCAATAATCAGGATAATGTGCATCAGGAAGACGATAATCCTCATGCAAACAACAACACTGACCAAATGATGAATGATGGAATGTTCAGAGGCTTTGTGCAATTCATGCAACAGCAGGCGAGAGCGGCTCCTGTCCAAAATGTAGGTGGAAACACTGAAAACTCTCGGACGGTCACTGCTAAATAGTTCAAAGAGTTGGGACCACCGGAGTTTATTGGAGAACCAAAACCACTTAAGGCGGAAACATGGATAAAGCAGTTCACTAAGATATTTGATGTCTTGGGATGCGCCGAGGAGCAAAAGGTTCCCTTTGCCACCTTTATGTTGCGAGGAGAGACAGATTACTGGTGGGAATCGGTAAAGCGTACTCAACCTACTGCACTGAAGATGTCTTGGGAGAAGTTCAAGAACTGTTCAATGACAAGTACTTTTCCGAAAGTATTCGTCACATGAAGGAGATAGAGTTCATCAAGTTGGAGCAGAATAATATGACCGTATCGCAGTACGAAGCTAAGTTTGCCGAGTTGTCCCGGTTTGTGTCCTACTTGGTGGATAATGAAGAGAGAATGACGCGGATATTTTTAAGAGGTTTGAAGCCGGAGATACGTCAACATCTTATTTCTCATAAACTGTGTTTGTATTCAGATGTTGTAAATATGACTCAATTAGTGGAGCGCGATAACAAGTCAACGCAACCAAAAGAGAGCAACAGACAAAATGATAATACGAGTGAAACCAGTCATCGAAGCGGTGACAAAAAGCGTGGAGGGAATCAGCAGGCCAGAAATGGTAACCACTTCGGTGGTAATCATGGCCAAAATAATAAGAATGGACATTTCAAGAAGAGGAGATTCAACAATGATGGAAAGACGTCAGCACCAGCACCCGTGGTTAAGGAAGGAGAACGACCACCGATCATATGCTTCAAATGCGGAGGGGAGGGACACATTAGTCCAAACTGCGCGATGCCATTCAAAACATGTTATAATTATGGAAGAGAATGTCACCTAGCCCGATTTTGTCGTTCACTGAAGACAAGTTCAGCTAGGATGGAGGCACCAAAGGACGTCCCAAAAAAGTCAAAACCGATAGTGCAAGGGAGAGCGTTTTTTGTGACCTCCCAGAAAGCAAGGAACCTGAATGAGGTCATCACGGGTAAGCTTATCATAAACTCTAGCGAAGTATATACCTTATTTGATACTGGTTCTACCCATTCTTTTATTTCTCCTATTTGCGCTCAACGATTAAATTTGACTCCGGAGAAATTAGACTTTGACTTATCTATGGAAACTCCGTTGGGAGAAACCTTCATTACATCAACTGTTTATAGGTCTTGTTTGGTTCAAATCGGTACCCTAACATTACCTGTCGATCTTATTTTATTGAAAATACTTGCATTTGATGTAATTCTAGGGATTGATTGGTTAACTACTCATCATGCAAAAATTAATTATTTTCGTAAGGTTGTTAGCTTTCATATTCCTAATCAACCTATTATGCAAATTCAAACAACCAAACCATTAGAATCAATCACTGTCATTTCAAGCCATAAAGCTATTCGTTTATTGAAAAACGGATGTTAAGCTTTCTTAGCTCATGCCACGGATCTAAACAAAAATACTTCAGTTTTGAATGATATTTCTATTGTTAATGAATTTCCTGACGTATTCCCTGAAGAACTTCTTGGCCTACCCCCAGAGCGTGAAATTGAATTTTATATCGACCTTGAACCCGGTACAAAACCCATTTTCAAAGCCCCATATCGAATGGCTCATATTGAACTTCAGAAGTTAAAAACCCAACTGCAGGAATTGTTAGACATTGGCTTTATTCGTCCTAGTACTTCTCCTTGGGGTGCTCCTGTTCTATTCGTGAAGAAGAAAGATGGGAGTATGCGACTTTGTATTGATTATCGGGAGTTGAATCATGTCACCATCAAAAATAGGTACCCATTATCACGTATTGATGACCTGTTTGACTAGTTGCAAGGAGCACAATTCTTTTCAAAAATCGATCTTCGTTCTGGATATCATCAGCTGAAGGTTAGAACTGGGAATATTCCAAAGACTGCCTTCAGAACTAGGTACAGACATTATGAATTCTTAGTCATGTCTTTTGGATTGACTAATGCTCCTACTGCCTTCATGGATATGATAAACCGAGTATTCAAGGAATATTTGGATCACTTTGTGGTCGTCTTTATTGATGGCATCCTTATTTATTCCAAAAGCCGTGAAGATCATGAGCAACACTTAAGGCTGACACTCTAAAAACTTCGTGAATACAAGCTTTATGCCAAGTTGAAGAAATGCGAGTTCTGGCTTGAGGAAGTAGCATTCCTTGGGCACGTTGTATCAAGTCATGGAATATCTGTTGACCCAGCAAAGATTGAAGCAATTCAAAGCTGGGAGCAACCTAAATTAGTGACTGAAGTACGTAGCTTTCTCGGTTTAGCTGGTTATTATCGGAGATTCGTGAAAGGATTTTCTCGAATCGCTACTCCATTAACTCAGCTGACTCGGAAAGATACAAAGTTCTGTTGGAGCGAAGAATGTGAGAAGAGTTTTCAAGAACTCAAGAGGAGACTCATTTCAGCACCTGTTCTAACAATACCATCTGGCTCAGAGGGATTTGTCATCTACAATGATGCTTCGGGCAAATGGTTGGGATGTGTTCTCATACAACATAGGAAAGTCATAGCCTATGCCTCAAGACAACTCAAATAATATGAGAGGAATTATCCTACTCATGATCTAGAGTTGGCAGCTGTTGTCTTCGCACTTAAAATTTAGAAACATTACTTGTATGAGGAGAAAGTGGAGATCTTTACGGATCATAAAAGCCTCAAATATTTCTTCACTCAAAAGGAACTCAACATGCGACAACGACGTTGGCTGGAACTGTTGAAAGATTGTGATCATACCATCCAATACCATCCTGGAAAAGCGAACGTGGTAGCTGATGCATTGAGTAGAAGATCATATGCAAGTACGAGTGTGATATTGTCAACGCAAAGGCCCATTTTGTGTGACTTGAAAAGGATGAAGATAGAGTTAAAGACTCCAGGGACCCATGTGATGATGGCGAATATACGAGTAGAACCGACTTTAATTGATAAAGTTAAGGTTGCTCAAGCTACAGACTTGGAGCTGATGCGTATGAGAAAGAAAGTGCAAGAAAGTGCTATGCCGGAAGCAAGAATCGATGAAGAAGGAATACTTCGAGTCAACTCTAGACTTTGTGTTCCTAACGAACCTAATTTAAAGTATAAAATTATGATGGAGGCGCACAACACACCGTTTGCAATCCATCCTGGGAGTACCAAAATGTATCGTGATCTTCGTCATACATTTTGGTGGAGCAATATGAAGAGAGAGATAGCGCTGTTTATCTCAAGGTGTCTAACTTGTCAACGAGTCAAAGCGGAGCATCAAGTACCAAAAGGTCCATTGCAACCACTTGAAATTTCAGAATGGAAGTGGGAGCATATTACCATGAATTTCGTTACTGGTCTTCCCAAGGTTTCTCAAGGCATTGATGCAATTTGGGTCATTGTTAATAGATTGACCAAGTCTGCTCATTTCTTACTAATACGAGAAACTTATACACTTGAACGTCTTGCTCGTATGTACATAAACGAGATTATAAGACTGCATGATATGTCAGTATCCATATTTTCGGATCGAGACACAAGATTCACTTCACGATTTTGGGTTAGTTTGCAAAAAGATATGGGCACGGATTTACGATTTAGTTCAGCATATCATCCCCAAACGGACGGACAATCAGAGAGGACTATTCAAACTCTTGAAGATTTATTAAGACTCTGTGTCCTAGACTTCAAGGGAAGTTGGGATAAGTTCTTACCATTGGTGGAGTTTTTCTACAACAACAGTTATCAAGCAAGTATTGACATGGCTCCATTCGAGGCGTTGTATGGAAGAAGGTGTCGTTCTCCAGTATGCTGGGATGAGGTGGGTGAAGCAACGTTGTTGGGACCGGAGTTAGTACTTATGACTACGGAAAAGATTCAAACGATCCGGCAACGTATAAAAATCTCACAAGATCGACAAAAGAGTTATGCTGATCTTCATCGAAAGGACGTGAAATTTGATATAGGAGATCATGTGTTGTTACGAGTTGCTCCGTGGAAAGGAGTTACGAGATTTAGAAAGAGAGGAAAGCTCAATCCTCGATTCATTGGCCCATTTTTAATCCTAGATCGAGTAGGAACTGTGGCCTATAGACTCGCTTTACCGCCAAGTATGTCTCGTGTTCGTAATATTTTTCATATATCCATGTTACGTAAGTATGTGGAAGACCCGAACCACATTATTGAGTTAGAACCGAACGAAATAGCGGAAGATTTAACGTATGAAGAGGTTCTTGTTCAAATCTTGGATAAGAAGGAACATATTCTACGCTCCAAGGTTATACCTCAAGTCAAAGTTTTGTGGAGAAACCATGATGTTGAGGAAATGACCTGGGAGTTAGAATCTGAAATGAAGTCAAGGTATCCTTACCTCTTCGATATACCAGGTATGTACCCTAATTTCGAGGGCGAAATTTCATAAGAAGGAGAGGTTGTAAGACCCCAACTTTTATAAATAAAGATAAATTTTTTATAAATATCATATTTGAATATCATGGAGTGAAATTGATATAATGTTATAGTTGTGGGTAATATTTATAAATTTTGCAAAGTACGCAAGTTGCTATATAATATTCGATTGGTCGAGAAATATTCGTTTTAACAGGGAATATTCGTACGACGACACAATCATTGGTGGACCCCACAACAGAATTATTGTCAGATTGAGAAAACGACAAAAATACTTTATGAAAATAACGGCAGAAGTTTTACCATTAATACTGTTGAACTACTCAGTAGTAAAAGTACAGTAATACGCATGGTTGTATAGTAGCACACGATGTTGATTATTGATGCTTACGTGATAAGTCACTCAGTTTTGTTTTATTGGTATTATTAATGTAATAAAATAAAAAAACTTTTTATATAAAACAGAATACTTTTATAAAGTTATTCATTTTATTAGGCTAATAGTAAAATCTTTTTATATAAAAAAGAATACTTTTATAAAGTTATCTGTTTTATTAGACAATAATTAGAATATATTATATTTTATTATGCATAGTATTTGCATAGTGCCTGCATAGTGTTTGCATAGTAAATTTTTTTATAAAATTATTCGTTTTATTAGATTATAAATAGAATATATTATATTTTATTTAAACGATTTTGCTTTAAATATGGACCATCAGATTAAAGTAAATCAATCTGAACCGTTCATGAATTAGTTACTATGCAGTCCATTCTTCTATAAATAGAAGCTCATTCCTTCATTATTTCTTACGAATTCACTGAAACTCTAGAGAGAGAAGTTATAGAGAGAAAGAAGAAAAGTATTCTGCTACTGCACTAATCATATATCCAGTATTCTTCTTCTTAAGATAAGGGGTATTATTCTTTTGTATTCATGAAGAGAACTTCTGTTATTCTATTATTTATTATTCTGTTGGAATAACCTGTATACGCGGGCTACCCTATACTTGGTGAAATTCTTCTGTTATTTTATTCTTTATTATTCTGTTGGAACATCCTGTCTGTGCGTTTACGCCGGACCTGGTTCTATTATTTATTATTCTGTCGGAATATCCTGTCTGTGCGTTTACGCCGGACCTGGTTCTATTATCTATTATTCTGTCAAAATATCCTGTCTGTGCGTTTACGCCGGACCTGGTTCCATTATTTATTATTCTGTCGGAATATCCTGTCAGCGCGTTTATGCATGACCTGGTTCCGTTATTTATTATTTTGTTAGAATAATCTGTCTGTGCGGTCCATCGCATGCTTGGTGATTTCTTTTGTTATTTCATTCTTTATTATACTCAGTTGGTTAAAGTTTTGGCTTTTATACTCCATAAAATTAGTGGAATATCCTTGATATTTGCGTTTCATCCAGTATATTTTCATGGAAATATTCTTCTAAGCATTTTTGAATTTTACTGCACAAAGCAGTATCATGTTGACAATTTAGACGTTATTGGTTCTTGGATTAATTAATTCTTGAACTTGTTTTATTGAATTCTTATATCATTGTCATCATCCTCATGTTTATATTTTGTTGAAAGTCATCTATAGAATGTAGTGCATAGATGGACTTGGTATGATTATAATAGGGATTATTCGGTGTAATCATGACCGTAATGTTACAAATGATGTGGTAAAAGTCATCATTAGCCCGTAGTGCATTGATGGACAGTTGTTGGCATAATCATGACCATTGATGAATACACGAATATCCTTGGCTGTGATGCATGGATAATTTGTGGTTATGATACTAATGAATATCCTTGACCGTAGTGTAGGGATGATGTGGATTATTTATTAAGCTGAGTCTCAGCGATAAAAGTGATGAAAAGCCTTTTAAATCATAAAAGATAGTAGATTTTATTCTCTACTTGACTCTTTTAATGGATTGTTTGTTCCGCTGCAATTAAACTTGATGTTTGTTATATTTTATCAGTTTAACACTGTTGAAGGCTAACGATAATTTATTCTGCATTATCTTAGTCATAATATTTTTTACTGGGCTAGTTGAGCTCACCCTTTTACTTTCATTGTTCTCTTCAGGAAATGAGAACGTAGCGGGGGCTAGTCGGGGAACGGAGTGACGATTCAGAGGATAACATTAGTAGTCCTCACTATTCTATAAAATAGTGTGAAAATAAATGTATTGAGGACTTATTTTGAGTTTGAATCCTATTTAGAAGAAAGTGTTGTATTTAAACTCACAGCTTTTGTTTTGTCGTATTTTACACGACAGCTGTATAATTAAATTTTATTTGTATTTTATACTATGTAGTTGACTACTCAAAATAGGTGATGTATACCTTTTTTGGGGGCGTCACAAAATTCTAAGCCCATGCTAAAGGTGAAGATCAAAAAACTAAGTTTTGTATATTATATATTTATTACTAGCTAAGTGTCCAGTGCGATTGTGCGAAGCATGGGTTGTTTTTTAAAAAAAAAATATTTTTAATTTTTTATTTATGTTATACATAATAATTATAAAATATATTTTTTGAATTTTAAATTAACTTACTGTTATTAGAATGACTATAAATTTTGCTTAAAAACGAATGATCGCTACAGATTACATATAAATTGTCGAACACTTACAATTGAGTGTTGCTGATGTAATTCTTTTATTATTTTTAATTTAATATTAAGTTTTTATATAATTTTTAAATTTAATAATTAGTTTTTATATTCAATCATTCGTATTTATATATGTATTTTTAGAGTTCAAAGTTGAGTGAAAATCTAAAAGTTTAAGCGTGTTTAAGTTAGACTCTATTGTATAATTAATTAACTAAATAAATTCTATAAGAAATAAAATTATTATAGAATAATTTTAAATTGTTTATTATAGTTTAATCATTAATATATTTTGTAATATACATTACAGACTTTTTATAGTAATTATTATTTACTCATAATATTTTTCTTATATTTTTAATATAAGTTATTTAGAAATATAATTGTTATAGAATAATAAATTGCCATTATGATTTTAGTTTTTAAAGCAAGCTAATTAAATTTTAATAACTAATATATTAGTTTGAATTGTTTTGGACCCATATCAAAGACGGAAGATCAAAAAATTAAGTTTTTTATTATTATATATTTATAATTATTATATAGATATAGAAATAAAATATTATTGACGTATATTTTGTTTGTTGAGCTCCCGCTCAATTTCCTTCTCAGTTTAAACTTTTCTTATGTAAAAGTACATATTTGGTTTTTTTAAAAAGAGTGGATTACATCCTTAATTATCCCACTTGTCTATTTTTTAATGACATTTTGTCATTTCTGGCCAAATGATCAGAAAAATACACACTCAATGTTAATTTATTTTAAATACTAAATTATTTTTATTTTAATTTTGCTTATGTATAAATCTGCATTTCTTGATTCACCTGCTCATCTAACTTGGTAGACTCATGTTTGTTTGTAAAAATTATATTTGAGATTAGATTATTTGTCTTAATTTAATATTTTTTTCGATTATTAGTCTTTTAATATGGGACTATTAGTCTCATAAAACCATTTGATAGCTTGAAATGAGGGGATTATTAATCCCACATTCATCATGAAATTATATAGTCCATCATAAATAGCCTTAGATAGTCGTAAAAATGACAAAAAATAGTCCATATGACTATTTAAAAGACTATTAATACCCCATCATGAAATAAAATATTTTAAAATAATATTAAATTAAGATAAATAATTCAATCTCAAGTATACTTTTTACTAACAAACATATCAGGAATATTTTCTGCTAAGCAAAACAAAAGTTGGAGCTTAGGCAAATTTTGTAGCTATCTTTTGTATTGTTGAGCCAAACCCAAGTTCTCTCACTTCTTTATACATATCCTAATTGTCTTTTTAATTAATGTTTTATGAGTAAATGCATAAATTAAGAAATATATAATATTTTATTTATTTAATTAAGTTGAGTCGAAAATTAATACCAATATTAACCTTGTATATATTATTCTTAAGAATGATAAGAAGCAAGTTAAACATGCAGTGGCAGTAGCAGTAGCAGCATCAAATTAATATGCTCCCTATGTACAGTAACAGTGCAATGGAGAATTGGTAAGACATAATTTCACTCATCGATCAAAGACTTTTGCTCGGATTTTGTCTGTGTTAATTAACTCAATAGAGCTCACCACGACTTCGAGTAAATCCCACCGCAATGTCTTATTAATGAGGATTCTTCTTTCTTATACGTACTAAATTTTAACTTGATCACGGTCAATGAAACACTCGATCGCCATCGAATCGAAAAAGTTATCGGGTGAATGAGCCACTAATTCAACCAGTAGTTGAATCGTTATTGAACCAGTGACATCATAAATATATATTATTAATAATTAATAAAATTTTAAAAAACATCGTTTTTTATAAACTAAAAACATAATAAAGTCGAGTTATAATATTATTAAAAGTGGTTAATTTTAATATTAAAAAAATTGTACAAAAAAAAATTAAAAAATCAATTTGTCGAGTCAACTTAACCGGTTAAGCATGCACACTGATGAGAAAAATGGCATCCACTCATCATGTTTTTTTATGTAATACAAGTACTTTTGGACACCAATGGTTAATTGCCGCCAATGGAAGGACCACAATGGTTAATCGCCGCCAGGGGAAAGAGTTGTTGTTATATATGTAGGACCAGGGGGTACATAACCAGCTGGGGGAAGAGAAGTAATTTGAGTGTTATATAGATGGACAACCACAGTGTTGACAGAAAATTAAAAAGGATTCAAGTCGAGAGAAGAATTATTAGGCAACTCTTTGAATCTTATTATGAGAATAAATTTTATTTTTGATAAAATTATTATTTTGAAAGTACTTTTATTTATAGCAAGTATATTTATTACTCCCTCCGTTCCTTAATATAGGTCGTTTTAGAGTTGTGCACAAATATTAAGAAAATGATTATAAAACGTTAAATATACTATCAATTGTCTATATTGCCCTTGTATAGAAAAAAGAGTGTTATTTATTGGACAAAAAATAGTGAGAGAACCAAAGTTATATTTATTACTTGGGTAATATTGAAAATTAAGTAATTAATGCTTACTTGAAATTCTCAAACGACTTATATTTAGGAACAAAAATATTTCTCTAAAACGACCTATATTAAGGAATGGAGGGAGTATATAAGAGAGTCCGAATTAAAATAGAAAAAAGAGAATATTTGCACAACAAAAAAAGGAAAAGGGGAGTAGTGTGTACTGATGTGTTAAAAATATGTAACTGCAAGTGCACAGTGTCGAATTGAAGAACTGGCAAGTACAGGTTGAATCCACAGAAACTAGATTAATTTTAATATTTCCTTAATATCTATTTTAAGCGAATTAGAAATAAAGATTGAGAATTAATTAACTAGAATATGAAAACAAATAATGAGGAAACAATCTAGGAATCTGAAACCACTAAATAATAAACATAATATATAATTCAATCTCTTCTATTTTTATAACTCAAATTATGATTTTGATCTCCATTCTCTTTAATTTAGTAATTTACAATTAATGTGGGCAAGTATAGACTATGAAAACTTAAGGATTAACTATAACCCATCAAAACTTCTTTGAGCAAGCATGGATTATGTAAAACTCATATCTTAACAATAATCTATCAAAACCTCTTAATTTATTTAAAATCACATAAGAACTATAAAACGAAGGTATTTCAATAACGAAACATGAAGGCGAAATCAATTAATCATAAAAACATAAATAATAGAAGAGATAAAAAATATTATTACGAATAATTATTTAATTTCATCTTCATCCTAGATTAAAGAAATTAACTAGACATGAAAATAAATAAATTAACTAAAATAAAGAAGAAGTAGAAGATTGAAAATAAATAAGAAAACTCCCTTTATTCACGATCCTCCAACAAGCGTACAATGAAACGTAATTTAATTTACTCCTACTCCTAACCTAAAGTAATACAATACCTAATGCTTCTTCTTTTTTCTCTAAAACAAGTGACCTATTTATAGGGAAAATAACTTTGAACCCTAATTTAGATTCATTGAACTTGGACACTTTTGTTCCCTTTCCATGTAGGTTTCAACTTCTCAAAAAGATCTTCTAGATAATCTTTCCTTTCTCTTGTTGGATTTGACTTGCACACCAAGATTGGTCCACCTCTTTCCTTCTCTTTGTAGGATTCTTCTTGGATATTCCTTGCATGAATAAGAGCATTAAATATTACTTGATCACCAAGATTTTGACTTTATTGCAACAAATATTAAATCCTAAAAAATAAAATAAAACATATTAATTTAATAAACTAATATAATTAAAAGGACAAAATTAGGGATAATAAAATGTATGAATTACGTGTCTATCATTTACCCTATAAATAGTCTTTGTTTAGAGAGAAAAAACACAATAACATGTAATAACATCCTAGAGTGTTGAGAGAGGATGTAATTAGGTCTTGAGTTGGTGTGTGAGGAAGGATTTTTTTCAACTTTTATTATGTGCAAAAAGTTGTATCGTACCAAATCATGTTAAATATTGTGTTGTTTAATTTGCATGACTTAATTCCCAATAAAAATAAAATTGTTCTTGTGCGGTAACTTATCTAATAATATGTGGTGTTCCTCACCTCTTTTTTTGTCCAGCTTTAATATTAAAAAATATATTTAAATGTGTCGTATGCAATCGATAATATTCTAAAGAAATGGTAAATCTATATTATTCTATATATAAGAGGAAGTATATATATATATATATATATATATATATATATATATATATATATATATATACACACACACACACACACACATACAGTGCTGATCAGATCCAGGAGCCCGAATTTGGCTTAAATTCCGAACTTTCCTTCTCATCTATTGGATGATATCCAACGGTCCAGGATTTGATTTGAATGGGTTGGAAAAAAATGTTGGATTCCAAATCGGGTCAATAGGTTAAGAAGAAAAAAAAAACACCCCATCTCATTCAAATCACTCTCTCTAACAACAGGCCCAGCTGCTCTCGCCTCTCTTTGTCTCCCAAGATCGACGCTGATTTTGGGAAAATATGCTGGAGCTCCGGCCGAAAACTCCAGCGACACAAATGGCAAGACCCCGACCGACGTATTCGCAAGGTATTTTCTAATTTTTTGTTGCAACCAAATGAACGAATCCTAGGGTTCATTTCAGGGGTTTTGATTTCGTCAAACCCATTAAGCTTCTTGAGAGGAAATTAGTCACTCAGTTGATTTTTGGATGAAGTTTTTTTTACTATAAAGTTTTTATATGTGGCTTCTAGCTGGTTGTGTACATTATTGTGGGATGTATATATATAGTGATGTGATGATTTATGGTGTGGATAACCTGTTTAGTTTATTATATGGCTCTTTGATTTGATGGTGTGGATTTATGGTGGGATGTATATATATAGTGATGTGATGATTTATGGTGTGGATAACCTGTTTAGTTTATTATATGGCTCTTTGATTTTTGCGCCTATAGTAGGGGTTAATCACCATGGGCAAACAACTATTTTAGGGTGTGCATTATTAAGTGGTGAAAAGATTGATGCTTTTGATTGGTTTTTCAAGGAATAGTTGCCGGGTAGCCCGCCAAAAATGATCATAACTGATCAAGATCCGGCAATGCGAAATTCAATTCATGTTATGCTTCTAAATACTTTTCATAGATATTGCATTTGGCACATTTTGAATTATTTTTTTGAAATAATAGGTCCAATTCCCTACAAAGAACATTATGACGAGTTGAGTTGTTGTATATGGCAATCTGAGAGCCTAGACGAGTTTAAAAGAAGATGGGCAGAGGTTGTAGGGAAAGCTAAATTTGACACGAATAATTGGTTACATGAGATGTACGAAATCCGCGAGAGATGGGTTCCGGCATTTTTGAGACACATTTTTTCTGCCCACGTGACTAGTAGTTAGAGAGTTGAAGGGGGTCATGCCTTTTTCAAGAAGTATGTGCCTCCCCAAAACTCACTGTTGGATTTTATGACGCAGTTTAATAGGGGACTTGCAAATATGCGACATAATGAACTAGATTTTGATCATAAGGATGTCAATGAAAAGCCACAAACATTAACTGGGCGGGTCATTGAATACCAGATGAGTGAGTTGCACACACATACTATTTTTTACAAGTTTCAAGAGCAACTGCTTGAAAGTGGCAAGTATGTGGTAACAAGTACATTTAAAGATGACAACAACTGTATGTATAATGTTCAGAGGGTAAAGGAGGGTTATTCTAATGACCGTAAGCTTTCGTTGACAAGTCATCAAACTTTGTTAAATGTAGTTGTCAGATATTTGAGAGTGATGGAATTCCATGTAGGCATATGTTGGAGTATTTCATAAAAAAATAGGTTATGGATTACCTAATCAGTACATCTTGCGGAGGTGGATAAAATTTACGAAATCTGGCAGAGTTAAGGATGACTTGGGTGGGAGGGTGAGTGAAATATGTGATACTTCTGTGTTACTAAGGCGTATTATTCTCTTCCAAATTGCGTCTAATGTTATTAATGAAGCTGCATTAAGTGAAGATGATACAACAGAGTTGAAAGAATTGTTGTTATCAACTCAAAGGGAGTTTGCCGCCATGAGTCATGGTAGCATGGATGTGGAAGGGAGTATTAACATGCCCATTTCTCTTGAGAGCCAACAACTAAGTCTCAAAGAAACATTTTCGGTAAGGACAAAGGGTTGTGGTAAACGGCTTAAGGGAGGAAAAGAGAAGACTATCAAGAAGGCTAGGAAATGAAGTGGTTGTGGTATTGTTGGAGCGTCTCACGACAAAAGAAATTGTCCAAAACTTGTTAGAATGTTCGGTGAAGAGGACATTGACATTAACGATGATTGTAAGTCTTTTTTATTTTGTTTTCCTAATTACAATTTTGTCTGCATCTTGTAGTTGACATTGATGACATTTTCGTGTTTCAGGAAGGGAGTCTTTGCGACAAGGGTTGCTTTCATTGTTTTCACTGGCATATTGTCCGATCTTTTTAAATATAATAATTTTTTATTTTATTTTTTCTGTATTTTAATTAGCATGGTTGGTGCTTGTTTAGGAATTTATATTTGTTGACCTTACTTTGATTGTATAAAAATGATTGTATTTGTAGTGTTTGTCCAGTTTGATGTTCTCAGTGCTGCATTTATGTAATTTGTGTTTGTAGTTTAGCTTCTAGATTGTGACTTCATGCTTTAAGTTCAACAGATAGATGAATTTAAGCAGAATTTTTTTTATTACATTTATTAAGTTTGTCCTTCTCCTTTGGACACTCGTAGTACAACTTTCCAGGATTCTTCTCTGATTCGGATATTCATTCGCTCCTTCACGAATCCAAAATATTGCACATGTATGTTGTCAAGAAAAACATCAGCTAGATTTCCAAGACTACTGCTAATACAACATTTGCATTACACAAAACTGTACAAATTACCTTAAAATTCAAATACTAGATCACTGAAAAGCTAAGAATGCCCCTTCCACTTTATGCTAATGGCCTCTTAAAAAGTTCAAATGCAACAAAGATTTAAAAAAAATGATAGAACTGATAGTAGGTAGAAAATGTTTTTTGGTATTCAAAACCAATTAGACGAGTACCCCCTTTACAATGTGCCAACAAAAATACATTACATACAAGAGTTCCAACAGAGCTGGTCCTTTAGATAGAAGGTCATTATTGTGACGCCCCCAAATTCGGGTCCCTTCGAACCACGGATCTGGTCCGCCACGATACTACTATCGTCAAACTATTTATATTTTGTATTCATAACTTAATGAATATAACCTTGCTTATTATAATTTAGAATCTAAATTCTTTCCATTTCCAGGATCTGTATAATGACCCCAAACTATTATAAGTTTTAAATCTCGGTCATTTACCATTCCTGTCTTACATCACATTTGATGTTATATAAATATGTGGAATAATTTAAACTTTTTCAATCTCCTTTGAAAATAATTCTTTTATTGATATCTTAACTTGAATCAATTACATATCCTTGAATCAAATTATGTTATGATTCAGTCTATTCGAATTACTGTATAAATATTTACATTTCAATTCGAATATCTTTATGTATTACATAATACAACTTAATATGTATTACACATTATCAACTACTATCATGTACATCTACTAGAACCTAAACATGGTTCAAGTGCATCTAGTTAAATAATAAATCAATCTCCTTCGATACTATTGAACTTTATCAATCAAGTAGCACGTAACCTTTACCGTGTATCCTTAACCTGTAAAAATGGTTATTTGCAAGGGTGAGCTCGACAGCCCAGCAATTCTAACAGTTTTCATGCAGCACATAACATATAATAGCATATTCAGTTCATGCATTCATAATCAATTAATATTTACTACGCATGTTACTTCACATATAATAGGCATAAAGATTTATATCATAAACATATCATCAAAGATCAACTTTCACATTTCATACATATCTCATATGCATTTCATATCTATACATCAACATTTGCATAGCAAAATATAGCTCAACTAACAGTTATCAAATTCATATATCAAATAGGAACTGAAAGACTTGCCTGATTCGTAGTTTATAAACTATGACTTAACTGTTTAACGCTTATCTGCACTTCGTGTATTCCTATATAGTTATATAATCATGGATTCATATCCATCAGTAACATATTTCATGTATTCTCAATGTAATAACAATGTTACATTGTTGCCTAACTAGGTTCATAAAACCTACATTTTACTTTCCCATCACATTCTAGGAATAGCTAGGTCAGTATAGGTATACCTTAACCATCCGGACATGACATCAACATCCGTATATATCTATCACACACTTGACTTGCTACGTGATAGACATATTTAAAACTCGTATAGGTAAGTCTAAACGTACACATAAACGTCTAACTTAGTCGTAACTTCATACAACATCACCTATACTATACATTCGTAGCACAATTCAGTTTGTAAGACATTACAAATCCTAACAACATATCATTGCTTAATATCTTGAAAGTATTCCTTTGGACTTAACATTCGAAAATCAAAATTAACATTAATCTCTATCACATAGCATGCATCTTAACACATTACATAGCAATTTGGTCATATATTACAAATTAAAGTAATCATATAAGCATGATTCAGACATCATATCAAAAACAGATCACACAATTGATTGCAACATGGTGCATCTGCGCCCTGTCCAGGCTTAGAGACGGCGTAGCTGCGCTGTCCCCTGGCCAGACCAAGACCGAGCTTTGCACTTCCTGTTTTCAGTCCATACTTTAATACACTTACACTTACACTTAACATGCATACAAGCTAGAGGTCTTTACATACTTGTATGACCACTTCAAGATCAACCTTATATGTTAGGGACTTTAGTTTAGGATTTTCACAAAATCAAAACCAAATAGGGTTATGAAATCACTAGGTGAACTAATTAGCTTTATGTTCTCATAAAGAGGTCACATAATCTTTACTACACATGCTTGTACATATTCATATCCTTTACTCATAGCTAGCATTGTTTAACACTTTAAAACATGCTTTACCCTCATGATTGGTTTACTTCTATTATGTTTAACATATAAGACTTATGTTTAGTGACATAATGAAACATAACATGGCATCTCAAGCCTTTAAAATCTAAATACTCATATAATGCAACCTAAGTTCAAGAATATGCTCGAGGTTGTCCTTGAAATCATTTTTCGTGAATGATGCAATATAGCACATATAAATCATATATAGGGATATTATAGACATAACATGACTTATAAATCCTTTAGAATCTAGATATCCATGTGATGCAACTAGATTTTGAAAATATATTCAAGTTTGCTTTTGAAACCACTTTAAACTTGAATAATGCCACTCAACACACATAAGACAACTTTAAGGCTCTATTCATATGTAGTCAAGTCATGTTAACATGATTTCAAGGTTAGAATGTATATCAAATAGCCTTCATGCACCTTAGTTCTATCATACCAAGTTTTCTTGAAAACTTCTTTCACACAAGGTCTAACGAGTTTTATTATAAACAAAGGAACTATGTCCACTATAGCATGCTCATTTATGTGTAAAATTAGTCATGTGTATAGACCACTAAGCTCAAACCCTACAGAATCACGAGTTTCAACAAAGTTCATTTTCAAAACTTTAAAGCCTTTGTTAAAGATCTTATACCAATTCATGCAAATCTTAGTAAGACATGCTCACACTAAGTTATTATACTTATGTATACATGTTACATATGCTTGCATGCAAGTTTAAGTCATAGTACTTTACCAACATTGATCAGTCATTAAAACAAAAAATAAAAAACTAAACTCAGAGGCTGGCGCAGCTGCGCTGCGCCTTAGTTCAATTATGGCGCAGCTGCGCTGTGTCTGGTTCAGACCAGTAGCAGTCTACTTCGGCATATTTCTAGCCCAACCACAGAATTCACTCATGAAATCATTCTTAAGCACTCATGCATCAGTTTAAACATGTTTGTAAGGTCATATAACAACTATATAATCAATATCCAACCTTATTAACATCCAATTTCACAAAATCAAGGATTTGGATTTCAAGAACTCAAACTCTATTTTTCTACAAAGAATGAAAATGAAGCAAGGAAGAGAACTTATACCTCTGAATTTGTGAATGGAACTTGCTCCAATGAACTCTCAAGCTCTTAGAATGCTTGTAAGCTCTCAATCTCCTAGCAATTCTTAGACAACTCAAGCAACACAAAGAATGAAGGAAAGTGTTCATTTTATAGAAAATCCATTAACCATGCCAAGCCATTGTCCAAGAATTCAACCCAAAGGATGGAAGAATTGCATGAAGGTTAACAAGGAATTGGTAATTGGTTGGTGAATTTCATCATTATGCCCACTCCCTCCATGATCGTAATCTAGCAAGCTTGGAAGAAAAATGAAGAACATAGGCCTTAGCCTTTTTCTCAAACACGTGACTGAGAATGAGGTAAATGGGACACTCATTTTGGGACACTTCCACTAACTCAGCTCTCTTGTATTCTTATGTTATACACTCATAGAAAATCCTCATTCTTATGTTATAGTGTATATATTTTACCCATGCCTAAATTTTAATGTCACAATATGATTCACATAATTAATATATCAAGATAGTAAATGTCATGCAATCATACATATCATCCATGTACATTCTATTTTAATGTTTCCCCACATGCATATTGTCACATACACCTCTTATGATGTGTTCATATCATATAATTTCCATAAATCTCAATGTATGGTTACTATATATAGTATAGTCACCTAAGTGCCTGATAAGTAGGTTTAATACCTACTTATCCGGTATCTATTACTTGAATTAGTTGCTTAAACCTATGTTTCTTAGTTAATTTTCATACATTTTATGTTATTTTGTAGGCTATGACATAACATTGGCATGAAAGCAATGAAAAGCAATTTGGACATCTTTTGGACTAAAATATGCAAGCAAGTGCAAGAAGGGAAGATTGATGGGCTTTTAAAACCAAGTTGGATGCATGTTCTGGGCTTATGACTTGGATTTTATTATAGATATACTTCTTAGCTTTTCGGAATATCTTGAATCATCCCAATCAGAGTTCGGATGTGAGAGTTATGGCCTTTTTATCAACAAAGATCAAAGTTAAGTGTTGTCATGCTTGCCAATTACATAGCGTCTACTTCAAGCTCGATTTCCACCTTGCTCCAGCTTGGATCTGTCAATTGTTAAAGAATGAAAGTTATAGATCTTGTCGAAATCTTCGATTTGATAGGTGGCAGGCCCCGTAACTCCAAGCGGATAAAAAGTTATACCTGTTTTACCAAAGGACGTCGCAGTAGAAAATAGAGTAGCGCGGACCGCATTAGGTGCGCGCTAGGCCACCAGAAAATCTACCACTCTAGCGCGGGGCGCGCTTTAAGTGACCTAGGGATGGCGCGGGGCACGCTGTTCGGCGAGGGGACAGCTGTTTTGGGTTATTTGGTGTCCAATTTGAGCTAGAATAGGATTTTTAGTTGTCTAACTTGCTTGGGTATCCATTAGAACTATAAATACATGATGAGAGGCATAAAAGATGAGATATAGGCTAGTTTGGAGGATTCTAAGAGATTAGATTAGAGTAGATTAGGAGTAAAACCCTAGTTGGAGATTAAAGCAACTTGGAGACCATTGAAGATTCAAAGTAGGAGCAAGGAGAGAGCATCAAATCTACAGACAATAGATTCTATCTTCTCATTTTCTTCTATTTTTGTCTTTTATTGTTTATTCAAGTGTGGATTCTTAGTTTTAATTCAATGAACTAATTCTTTGTTTGAGATTACAATGGATCTTATTGTTTAGTTTATTTTAATATGATTCGCTATCAATTAATATGTTCTACTGTGAGGATTGTCTATTGTGATTTGAACTTAATTATTTAATTGATTGGCCATCAATTATCGTGATAATCTATATGAACTCGAGAGATGAAGTATATGTTTAGATTTGATTATGATAGCATGTGTTTGTGATTTCTGCATAGATAGAATTCTTAATTCGTGTTTAGGATAGAGATATGCCTTTATGCCATATGTAATCTTATAGAGAACTTATGCTTTAAATCTTTTTTAATTGTAATTCACATAGAGATATAGTGAATTAGTTAATTAGGGTGTCTTGCTTAATTCTATCATCTTTCGATTTAAATGAGTATGGGTATTATGCATCGAGAGATGATTTTATCTGCTTTAGTGTTCTTGATTAACAATCCAGGATAGAGAATAATTGATGAGAAGTGTGTTAACTTAAATGAAGCAATAAGTGAAGTTGTGATCTTAAATCTCCATTATCTTAATTTAACTAGTGGTAATTAGAATTAGTTTATTTATATAATTTGAAATTCATTCATTTAAATAAGATTGAGTTGGTTATGAGTTAGTACTTGGTGATTTTTATTAAACAATTTCTCGTGGGAACGATACTCTACTTTCACTTTATTACTTGTTGACCACGTATACTTGCGTGTTGTGCGTAATTAGATTTTACCCAACAAGTTTTTGGCGTCGTTGCCGGGGAATTAGTTAATATATTTTTGCCAATATTAGTTTCAATCAAATTAGTCTTAATTTAAACATTTTTTTTTCATTTTCATTTAATTCTCTTCCCATTTTTCTTTCTTTTCAGGTACCATGAATGACTTTGTGTATCAATGGCCATACACAAACATGACTCAACCAAGGGAAACAGAGATTGATGGACTTTATGCATTTTTCACAGAATCAGTACAAATTGAGGCAAATTCGAAGACGTTGGAGGTTATCGCAGCCCAACGGAGTCGAAGGATGTTAGTTACGTGTGACTATTGCGCTGGCAACCATCAAATTCATCAATGCACCGTCAGTTTTGAACCAGTACAATATAGTGGTGATTACCTCAATAACTATGTTGATCCTAACTATCACCAAGTTTGGGGGTATCACCCGAATTTTTCACGGAGCTATAATTATGATGACCAACATTACGCTCTAAATCCATCATACACACCAGAATTTTCATGTCCACCTCCATTGCCACAAGAAGAAAAGCCAAATCTGAGGGATATAATATTGAAGGGCATAGCAAACCTAGAGGAGATGAGTATTAGCCAAGAGCTGTCAACAAAAAATTTTAATAATTAGATGGAACAACTAGTCACTACCTCAACCAATGGTCCTCAATACATGGCTTCCAAGACTAAAATAGAAAATTCAAGGCTGGGAGAATTATTGTCCAAGTTCATAGCAGATGAGGAGAAGATGAGTAATCAAGCGAAGCCAAATCAAAATCTTACGGATCAGACAGAGCAAATGACCAAAGCCATAAGCAACCTTCCTCCAAACACTTGGCCTTATGACATGGATGACGAAATTGACGGAGAACCCGAACCAAATGTGCGACTGGATGAGCCACAAGATATCGAAAGTGTGGAGACAATTGGGAATAATGAAATAGAGGTCGACGAAGATCTAAATGGGTCTCCACCAACGATCAAAGAGTCAGTCAGATCTGTAAAATCATGCCCACTTGGTAGTCATGTCGTCGGCGAAGCTGTTGATGACATAAGAGCGGGTACAATTTTGAATCCATGGTGGGACGAGAAAGAAATGATAGACGAAGAGCCCATTATGTGTGACAAGCTTCCATGCCCCAAAGTGATCACATACATAATGGAGAAAACACCTAGCTGTGGGACGTTCTTAATTGAGATCATACCAAATTAGAGCATGTTAGGTGACTTTGATGCATTGGCCATCACAAATGGGAACCTACCAAAAACTATATTATTTCCGATGGATGAAGGGTTCCTCAATTATCGAAGAGGAATTGGATAGTGCTGACCAGACAAAATCAGGCTTACGACGTTAAAACTAGCGCTACTTGGGAGGCAACCCAAGCTCTAAACTTTTTTCTTTTAGTTATTATTTAAATCTTAGTTTATAATCTAGTTTAAATATGTGTTTTTCATAGAATATTGACAACATCTTTGGAAGAGTTGTAGATAACTGAGTCACAGGCTAGTGCCCCCCTAGCGCGGACCGTGCTACACAAAGCACAGATGCAGCGCGGGGCGCGCTACTACCCCAGAACTTACTGACATGCCAGCGCGAACCGCGCCAATTCGTCGATCCCACAGCGCGGGGAGCGCTATAAACAATGTATAATGAGCGCGGGGCGCGCCAATGCTTTACCATGCTACTGAACTCCTAGCGCGGACCGCGCTACCAAATACATAGGCACAGCGCGAGGCGCGCTACTACACCAGCAATTCGTCGATCTCCTAGCGCGGGGCGCGCTATCTCATGCATATCCATGGAGCGGGCCGCGCCGCTCAGAAATCTCAGGTGTTAAAAAATGTTCTAATTGCAATGTTAGTCAAGTCCAACTCAAGTGTGGTGCCCGATTTATTCCAATATGTCTGGCCTATTCTTCAGACTTAGCAGACAAGGAGGAAACTGCTGTATTTTCAGGGAAGTCCTCTGCTTTACTTTTTTCTATTTCAGCCATTGAGGACAATGTCTAGTTTAAGTTTAGGGGCATTTTAGTGTCGTATTGCATATAGTTAGTTATTTATATTGTAGTTCATATAGTTACATTTAGTTTTTGCATTCAGTTTCTTGAAGAAAAAAAAATAAAATTTAAAAAATTAGTAGTTAGTTTACTATGTTTATATAGCATTTAGTATATCTTACATGAGTCCAGCTGTTTGATATTTACAGTTTGTTTTGGCCAATGATGAGATTAGAATTGGGTAGACAAGTATAGTACTGATTATTAGAGCATTGATGTGATTTCTTGTTATGAATTGAGTCTTTTTCTGTTTGAAACTGGTATAATAAGGATAGCACAGTAAAAATAACTTGTTGAATGATTGAGTTTAAATTGATACATAATCGGACTCTAAAGGATAATGCTAGTTTGAATGAAAGAATGACAAGAATAAGTAGTGATGGCTAAAGTTAGACAAGAACCTAAGTTTGGGAGAATATTTGGGGTACATAAGCTTAAAAAAAAGAAAAAAAAAAGAAAGTATGAATAAACACCGTGGCGTGCTTGTCTAGTTTTATGGCATCTGTTACTTAAGTAAGTAAGCCCGAGGGGATTATCTTTACACCTAGCGCCCTAAGGTCTTAATGGTCTGGGAGTCGTTGGTCGAAAGCTCGTTAAGGTAGCATTGAAAAGCCTGAGGGAATAAGACATTGCATAGCTATGTGTATATAAACCAAAAGAAAAAAATGAATAAAACGGGAAATAAGAGTAAAAAGCCCCTGTAGATAAAAAATAAAGCATAAGTATCCCATATTGACCCTCGATATTGGTAATTGTTTGATTTTAGTTGGATCTAGCTTGTTGTTGGATTTCTTGAGTTTACACTGTATGATGCCTTCAAAGAGACTTGTTATGTGTTAAATTTGATTTTATATCAGCTAACATTGTTGTGGAGCATACACGCACTATATTAGTGATAACAGTCTAAGATTTGATGATTGATTGGGAAGTTAATGATTTGTTTTGATATGATGTATTATCGTGTTTACTTGATTTTTCTAAGACCGGTTGAATAGACTTATTTTAGTCATTACTGTTGGATTTGTAGGCATGTAGATTAGTTGCATTGCATAGCATTGTTGTTTTATGTTTTTGCTTGAGGACAAGCAAATATTTAAGTTTGAGGGTATTTGATAAGTAGGTTTTATACCTACTTATCCGATATCTATTACTTGAATTAGTTGCTTAAACCTGTGTTTCTTAGTTACTTTTCATACATTTTATGTTATTTTGTAGGCTATGACATAACATTGGCATGAAGAAACAATGAAAAGCAATTTAGACATCTTTTGGACTAAAATATGCAAGCAAGTGTAAGAAGGGAAGATTGTTGGGCTTTTAAAACTAAGTTGGATGCATGTTCTGGGCTTGAGACTTGGATTTTATTTTAGATCTACTTCTTAGCTTTTCGGAACATCTTGAATCATCCCAATCAGAGTTCGGATGTGAGAGTTATGACCTTTTTATCAACAAAGATCAAAGTTAAGAGTTGTCATGCTTGCCAATTACATAGCGTCTACTTCAAGCTCGATTTTCGCCTTGATCCAGCCCGGATCTGTTAATTGTTAAAGAATGAAAGTTGTAGATCTCGTCGAGATCTTCGATTTGATAGGTGCCAGGCCCCGTAACTCCAAGCAGATCAAAAGTTATGCCTGTTTTATCAAAGGACGTCGCAGTAGAAATCAGAGTAGCGTGGACCGCGCTAGGCCACCAGAAAATCTGTCATCGTAGCGTGGGGCGCGCTCTAAATGACCTAGGGACGGCGTGGGGCACGCTGTTCGGTGAGGGGACAGCTGTTTTGGGTTATTTGGTGTCCAATTTGAGCTAAAATAGGATTCTTAGTTGCCTAACTTGCTTGGGTATCCATTAGAACTATAAATACATGATGAGAGGCATAAAGGAGGAGATATAGGCTAGTTTGGAGGATTCCAAGAGATTAGATTAGAGTATATTAGGAGTAAAATCCTAGTTCTTATGAGATTGGGAGATTGAAGCAACTTGGAGACCATTGAAGATTCAAAGTAGGAGCAAGGAGAGAGCATCAAATCTACAGACAATAGATTATATCTTCTCATCTTCTTCTATTTTTGTCTTTTATTGTTTATTTAAGTGTGGATTCTTAGTTTTAATTCTTTGTTTGAGATTACAATGGATCTTATTGTTTAGTTTATTTTAATATGCTTCGCTATCAATTATTATGTTATATTGTGAGAATTGTCTATTGTAATTTGAACTTAATTGTTTAATTGATTGGCCATCAATTACCGTGATAATCTATATGAACTCGAGAGATGAAGTATAGGTTTAGATCTGATTATGATAGCATGTGTTTATGATTTTTGCATAGATGAAATTCATGATTCGTGTTTAGGATAGAGATATGCCTTTACGCCATATGTAATATTATAGAGAACTTGTGCTTTAAATCCTTTTTAATTATAATTCACATAGAGATATAGTGGATTAGTTAATTAGGGTGTCTTGCTTAATTCTATCATCTGTGATTTAAGTGAGTATGGGTATTATGCATCGAGTGGTGGTTTTATCTGCTTTAGTGTTCTTGATTAACAATTCAAGATAGAGAATAATTGATGAGAAGTGTGTTAACTTAAATGAAGCAATAAGTGAAGTTGTGATCTTAAATCTCCATTATCTTAATTTAACTAGTGATAATTAGAATTAGTTTATTTATATAATTTGAAATTCATTCATTTAAATAAGATTGAGTTGGTTACGGATTAGTACTTGGTGATTTTTATTAAACAATTCCTCGTGAGAACGATACTCTACTTTCACTTTATTACTTGTTGACCACGTATACTTGCGTATTGTGCGTAATTAGATTTTACCTAACAGTGCCGCACTACACTATATAATGCAGTTGTATTCCATATATATAATATATTAAGTATCTCCTTTTTACTATAAATCACCCGTTGGTATAGAAATAAATATTTTAATGATACACCTTTATTTACTCCTATACTTTAGAGTACACGTTTAATTGTCTCATTACATAGGATGAGATAACCACACTTATTTAAATCAACCTTATGATTTAATTACTTTTACCATATAATTTTTGTATATCATTGGTTCCGATTAAATGTCACACTTCAATTAGTCTTAAGCCATAAGTATTATATATTACTACTGCTTACATTTTTTCATATTACACATAGTAATATTATTTAATAATTATGCACACATTAATATTTTAATTGGGCTAAATATCATTTAGTTGGGTACTTACAACCCACACAATAATTAATTAATATTAATCATTTCTTTTCGATAATTATTATGGATTCCTCTAATTAATAGAATATAATATTCTATAATTTCGCTTAATTAACCAATATTTAATCCGAGTTAATTAATCTAAACCTTTATTCAAATCCATCCATGGACAACTTAACCACCATTTAAGATTTTTATTATCCTTATGAGTCCTTAATACCCATTTCTTAAACTTTAAATTCCAAAAACTGATTTTACAGACCGGTGCAGCTGCGCTGGTCACAAGCTTGGAAATGGCGTAGCTACGCCATACCAAATTTAGAGGTAGACAAGTTCTACACCAGCAGAAATGAAACCTATGCTTTTAAAAACTTTACACACCCTCTTAAGCGTTATCTCGTCTAACATTAATCACACTTTTGGTTCCACATCATCAGTTACTATTCACCTTAATAATTTAGGAATCACACTTCGAGTTCTAAAACTTTATTTTCCTGCTTAGTTTAATCAACTATACATATCCTTTACGGTTTCATACCACCGATAACGCAAAACTCGAATGTAACACCTACATACATTCCTTTCATCTTCGCTTCTTGTTGTGTATTGAATTACGTAATAATCCTCTAACCATTTCAAAGGTATATCGATTATCTACTCTCGTCAACAACGTTCATATATACCAGTCTAAACCAAGCACGCGTCGAGCCTTTAATAGTATTCAATACAGTACACTAAGTGGTTTCCCACAAACAACCAACAAATTAGTTTCCGTCTCGTCTACACTGTTTTCACAGTGAGTTAGATCGGTTACTAATCCGTATATACCTCCGCTCTCTGAAGGAATCGTTTAGCTCAGCTCCTATGCATCCACCATTAAAGGGTACGGTCGCACCGCATTAGACTTGATACTTACTCGTACAAATGCTCAAAAAATTGGTGATTATCAAAGATATTTAATGTCACCAACTAACTATGATAAAATAATTCTATAAATTATTTAATGTCGATAGATAAATCTTATCCATCTTCTTACTAATTCATCTCTACAATTTATCACAAATTTATAATAATGATATATATTCATTAAACACAACATTACGTAGCTCATATTACCCTATGTAACACAATACCACATACCTCGTAACACAATATATATATATACTCATTCGAACTCATCTCATGCTTTAAGAATTTTATTCACTAAATTTTTATTTTAATAATTTCTGAAAATTTGGGTTCTTACAATTATGTCACACCTTGCTATTCAAGCAATGGAACAGATGTAATTCTACATCAATGGGCAAAGCTAAGGACCAAAGCAACCTGTGCTACATATCCAATCGGCAAGAATAGCGAGAAAGAAAAAAAAAGGGTCCTTAACACTAATATACAACAATTAGAAAGTAATTACAAAAATAAAACATACACAAAATAATTACAAAAATAACGCAATTCATATTAATAAGGAAACCTAAAATTAAGGAGAAATATCTGCCATAACTAATCATTCAAATTCAAATATCTGGGATCTAACTACAAAAATAAATTCAAATTCAAATTTTATAGGAAAGACTGCACAAATTTTGTACTTTGCAGGAGGTGGCGGAGACAATTTTCAGAGGATGTGACAGCGTCGGAGGAGGTGGTAATGGTGGCTTTAGAGGCGGCGGTGATGGCTATGGAGGAGGTAACAATGGCGGTGGTGGCGGAGATGGCGGTGGTTACAGAGACGGTGGAGGTGGAGGCTTGGGCGGTAGTGGCGGGAGCAACCATTTTCTGGTAGTAAAAGAAAATTCTCAAGATACTGCAGAGGAGAAGATCGTTAGTAATGTCATGGTAACCAAACTTTTATAACAAGATAACCAAAACTTTTATACTAAGGTAACCAAACTTTTATACCAAGGTAACCAAACCTTGGTAATTACCAAGGTAACCAAACTTTTATACTGAGTTAACCAAACTTTTATACTAAGGTAACCAAACTTTTATATCAAGGTAACCAAAACTTTTATACTAAGGTAACCAAACTTTTATACTAAGGTAACCAAACTTTTATACCAAGGTAACCAAACTGTCATACCAAGGTAACCAACCATTTATATCAAGGTTACCTTGGTATGAAGGTTTGGTTACCAACTGCACTATGAAAAAACTGATGGTATGGAGGTGGATTGGTTACCTTGGTATGACAGTTTGGTTACCTTGGTATAAAAGTTTGGTTACCTTAGTATAAAAGTTTGGTTACCAAACTTTTATATTGAGGTAACCAAACTTTTATACTAAGGTAAACACCAATCAACACCAATCAACAAAAAAAAGTGATCATAAATTCATAATTAAACACACATTTTGCTTAAAATTAAGATCATAAACCCCAAATGAATGAAATTAAAGAGAAAACCTTAAAAACTGGTGCTCGAGAGAGAGAGAGAGAGAGGTAAATAGAAGTACTTACAAAAACAGAGTACAAAAAAATATGAAGAACAATTGGAAGAATGAAAGAGAGAGAAAAAAATGGCAGGATAAAAGAAAATGGAAGAAATGGCGTCTTCATCTTTTATACAAAAATGACAGAAATGGCGTCTTCATCTTTTATACAAAAATGGCAGAAATGGCGTCTTCATCTTTTGAAGAAAAAATGGCATAATAGAAGAAAATGAGAGAGAAAATGGCAAAATGTCGTCTTCATCTTCTCTCTTCACTGGTGTCTTCATCTTCTCTCTTCACTCTTCAACTTTTGTCTTTAAATATGAAAATAGAAGAATAGAATTACAGTGACGTACATAAAATGGCAGTAGGAGGAGATGAGAGAGAAAATGGCACCTACCAAAACTAATCCCCTAAATTAAGGAATTCTAATTACACTGATATTGTCATGTCAGTCATTACATATTAATCCCTTAATTTAAGGACCTTTAATTATGTTAAGATTGAAAATAAAAGCAAAAAAGTGTAATACTTTTGTAATTATTTTATAGGTGTATGATTTTTGTAATTATTTTTAAAAATGTACTACTATATGTAATTTATCCAAAAAAAAATCCTCTTACAACCCAGATCATCAAGGGTGCCTGCTAAAAAACAGCACAAATGATGTTCTTACAAACATTCACAACACCTTCAGTGCGCTGCACTCGACTCAACACTTCAATCTGTGTACATTGCATAATAGAAATCAAGCTTCTGAGCACCTATTAAGTTTTCTTAGTCAAACAAACCACCTGTGCCTAATCCCCCTCGCAGCAACTCCTTCCGACGCTGCTCTTCTAAAGGATCTGGACTCTTCATTATTCTTCTCATTTGTGTGAAAATAAAATCAAGGCCAATTTAATTCTAAGCTTCAAATAAAATGCTTAATCAGTTCCTGAATCTTTATTCGTCAGTCCTAGAATACCTGTCTTGAGCATTATGAGCAGGAAAAGTAGACACTGCTGCATTCTGCAAACCTAACAATAAATAAAATTAAAATACTTTACACTAAAAAATTAATGTTGTAACATGAAACATCCGAAAATATAAGTACATATATGCAAAGACCTCCAAAATTTCTCCACAATCATCAAATCAAAGAGCTTTATAATAAACTAAATAGGTTATCCACACCATAAATCATCACATCACTATATATATACATCCCACAATAATGTACACAACCAGTTGTAAACCACATATATAAATTTTATAGTAATAAAAACTTCATCCGAAAACCAACAGAGTGACTAATTTCCTCTCAAGAAGCTTAATGGGTTTGACGAAATCAAAACCCCTGAAATGAACCCTAAGATTCGTTCATTTGGTTGCAACAGAAAATTAGAAAATACCTTGCGAATGCGTCAGTCGGGGTCTTACCGTTTGCGTCGCCGGAGTTTTCGGCCGGAGCTCCAGCAGATTTTTCCAAAATCAGCGTCGATCTTGGGAGATAGAGAAAGGAGAGACAGAGAGGCGAGAGCAGCTGGATCTGTTGTTAGAGAGAGAGAGAGAGAGTGATTTGAATGAGATGGAGTGTTTTTTTTTTCTTCTTAACCCATTGACCCGATTTGGAATCCAACATTTTTTTCCAACCCATTCAAATCAGATCTTGGACCGTTGGATATCGTCCAATGGATGAGAAGGAAAGTTCAGAATTTAAGCCAAATCTGGGCTCCCCCTCTCTCCGTTTCAATTATCCCATTTTTATATCCTCTCCCTCCTCCTTTCTCTCCCACCAACCTTTCCTGCCCAAATTAATTAGAATGAATCTGAACCGTCTTTGTGTTTTTCCGCCCAAATCAATTAGAATGAATCTGAATCATCCTTGTGCTTTCTCGCCCAAATTCAAATTGAGTTCTATCTTATTAATATAAACCAGTTGATAAAACATGCACGGGCTAGTTTGAATAATGATTTTAATAATTTGTCAGACATTCATGTCAAAAAAAATAATACATTATTCAGTAATTATTTTACCCTTAAATGCCTAATAACACTAATCAAATAATGATATTTGAGTTTAATTGGAATACTAAATCCTAATAAATTTTTGCGCTAAACTAAATTGATTATAGTAATATTTGAGGGGGAAAAACCTACGCTATATATTTTAATTAATTAATTTAATAATGATATTTACAAATTTTTAATCGGCTATATCTAAAAATTGAATATCTTAATAAAATTATAATAATTAAATTATCTTACATAAAATTGGTCAAGATATATTATCTTAAACAATTTTTTAAATAAAAAATATTTTAAACCTACCTTCTCTTGTTAGAGAATAAAAATAAAAAATTATTTATGTGTATCATCATTTATGTGTATTTATATATAAGAATAGAAGAATAAATGAGTTATCAAATTAAGTGAGTTAACTCACTTAATTAATTAAAAGTGGACACAACAATTTTTTCAATTTATTTGATTTGATGATGTAATTATTTAATAAATTTTTTCAATTAATTTGATTTGGTGATTTCATCATTTATATATATAAAAGTATATAAGTATTGAAGTAGCGTCCTCCGGATTCCAAAACCTCGAATGAGCATGAAAAAATTAACAAAAATAAATTCTGGCATGGCTATCAATTGAATATGGCATGCATAGCATCAACTTGATCGTAATGCTTTTATTTAATACAAGTACTTAATATTTTTTTATATATGTATTATTAAACCTTACAATATTTAAATATTACAATATTACAATACAGGGGAGTGGAATTTGAATTCCACCTATCGCCTGGACTACTTCTTAATTATCACACTTCTGATAAAGTGATAGTATTAATTTATTAACCCTCGGACTAATAGAGTATTACAATATTGTAAGATAAGATTATAAAGGTAAAAAACCAAAAAAAAAAAGACGCTACTATGATGAGATTTCACTCTTTATTTGCCACCGGCCCACCGCTAACTAGTTGTACCCTCCACCATATATAACCTCCCTAGCTACCACCCCTAACGGTGGTTATCGCCTCAATAACCGCGGCCACAATGGTTAATTAATTGCCACCAGGGGGTCCATAACCACGTGAGGGACCTACTGGATATGGACCAGTATAAGTACCTGGCCCATTAGGATCATCAATGAATTCATTCTTGGCATCTCTCAAACCAATTGTATTCTTTGTCGCTGGCTCAGCTGCATCTGTACATATATATATATATATATACAAACATAATTGTTAGGGTTAAAGATCTAATATTAGATACAACTATAAATTATATAAAGAACATATAATATATTCAGATTCATCAAATTATAGATATTACATGTCTAATGTATTCATTAATACGTTTCGCACACTTTACAGTAATCCACACATCAAACATCAATTTACATAGCAACTAAAAAACTGTAACGGCTATAATATAGGTTTAAACAGAGTTCTAAAATATTAGACAAATTCAAAACCGGACTATTAATAGATCACCAAACTCAAATATACATGACACTTTGCTTAATCCAGAGGCAACCCGCTCACCCAACTACGTAGCCGGTCATAGTAATTGTAGTTCGAACCCGTTGAATTAAGTATGAGTTAATTATATATATATATATATATATTATGGTTAAAACTTACTGATTTTGTTTGAAGTGGACGTAGAAGTAGTCTCGGCCAAGTCTCTAGCAGGTGGCCCCTCTGAAGTATTCACTAGAATAACAAAAGCCGCCACTGCAAGAGTGAAAAGAATAAGCGACTTCTTGGAACCCATATTCGTTAAATTTAGTTGGTTGTCTTTCACAACAATATTATATTATATTCTCATATATTCTGTAGTGAAATATGAGAAACAAAGTTTAATATTTTGACCTCTATTAATAGAGACATTAGAATGTATGGACACCCTCCAATCCAATATCCCAATTTAAGCGATATTATCTTTATGTAATTTGAAACATCAAAGAAAATAATTGAAGCTTGGTGGACCCTTCTTTTTTATTGTTATTTAACTAAGGGTAAAGTAAAAGAGATATACAACCAGAAATTCTTTTTTATATATTTCAACATTTTAACATCAATTTAAGAAATATTAAAAATATAAAATCAACACAAAAGTAATTAGCTACAAATATTTTTTATTACATAATTTAAATAAATTCATATTAATTTTAAATTTTAAAATTTTTATAAATTAATTTTAAAAATTAAAATGTGTCTTTAATTTTAAATTGAATGGAACACGCACTTAAATTGAAACAGATATAATAAAGACTTGACCATTAAAGCGAGTGGATATGTGAATATCTGTCACGGTTTTAAATTTTCAACAGAAAAGAAGAAAGGTATTAATGACCCCGAAAGTTGTTGGCATTGAAATTTGAAATATGAGCATGAGAAAAAATATCTAAGTTGTCTTTATTGACCAACTTCTACTCACCGCAGAAAAAGATAATAATAGAATTTCGAAAGGCAATGATTTTGACGCATTCAAAATAGTTTTGCACAAGTCATTCTAAGTCTTTAAATATATAGTATAAAATTTAAATATAAATTTTATATTTACAAATATTAACTTCTGTATAAAATACGATAAAATATAAGTTGTAAGTTTCGATACAAATATTTTTTCGTAGATAATATTCAAATTTAAATAAAATCTTCATTATAATTATTATCATACTATTTTATAAAATAATGATGATTATTATAGTAACCATCTTAGATTATCACTCCATTCTCCGACTAGTCCTAACTATATTCTCATTTCCTGAAGATAACAATGAAAGAAAAGGGTGAGCTCAACTAGCCCAATAAAAAATATTATGATTAAGATAATGTAGAACAAATTATCTTTAATCATCACCAGAAAAAAATCTGATAGAATAGAATAGACAACAAGTTTTAGATCAACAACTGCAGTAAAAATATCAATCCATTAGGAGAATCAAGTAGAACATGATGTCTACTATCTTCTATGATTTAAAAGTCCATCATCAATATTTTATTCCTGTAACATCAATCAATAATTATTTCTAATCAACGAATTATCTATGCAATACGGACCAAAGATAATCGTTTGTATCACTAGTAGTCATGATCATACCAAACACCTGTCCCTTTATGCACTATGGGCCAAAGAGAACTTTTATCACACATTTATCTGTAACATTAAATGTCATGATTATACCAATACACAATTTCTGATCATAATCATACCAACTAACAGTCAATCTTTGCACTACGGACTAAATATGACTTTCACCACAATATAAACATAAGGATGAATACAATGATATAAATAATGAATCAAGTGAGATCAATGATAAATATTATAGATTTATAATTTAATTTATCTAGAGTTCAAGAATGTCCAAATTATCAACATGATCACCAATTGTAGAGTAAAATTCAAAAATGATATTTAAGATTCATATTTCAAAGGTAATTTGGACAAAAAAAGAAAAAACTAATTTCATCGTGAATAGTACTCTGGCATGAATAGTAACTCGGATGAATAGTATTTTGGCATGAATAGTACTCCGAAATAAAAAGATTAAAATTTAATAAAAAAGTTCATACCAATATTCCAGTAAAATGATATTAGATGAAGTGCAAACTATTAAGGATATTCTACTAATTTCAGAGATTATAAAAGCAATATTTATCAAAGTAAGTGTAGATTTAGGAATATAAATTGAAATAATATCACTTACATACTATAGAGTATGGAAGAAAATAATATTTCTTACAAATATTGAACGAAAATAATATCTCATACCTTAGTATATCGGAGATATTCTTAAGAAAATCTTGCACTATTAGCTACACTCAAAATATTCTTATACTAGAAAGAAATACGCACATTATTATTGAAGAAGAATTCTCTGATTCTAGTAAACAATCTATTTATAGGAGAATGGCAGGACACTATTTAAAAATAATTACGATTAAGATAATGTAACAATGAAAGAAAAGGGTGAGCTCAACTAGCCCAATAAAAAATATTATGATTAAGATAATGTAGAACAACTTATCTTTAATCCTCACCAGAAAAAAATCTGATAGAATAGAATAGACAACAAGTTTTAGATCAACAACTGCAGTAAAAATATCAATCCATTAGAAGAGTCAAGTAGAATATGATGTCTACTATCTTCTATGATTTAAAAGTCCATTATCAATATTTTATTCCTGTAACATCAATCAATAATTATTTCTAATCAATGAATTATCTATGCAATACGGGCCAAAGATAATCGTTTGTATCACTAGTAGTCATGATCATACCAAACACATGTCCCTTTATGCACTATGAGCCAAAGAGGACTTTTATCACACATTTTTCTGTAACATTAAATGTCATGATTATACCAATATACAATTTTTGATCATAATCATACCAACCAACAGTCAATCTTTGCACTACGGACTAAATATGACTTTCACCACAATATAAGTGTAAGACCCCAAATTATTAATAAATGAAATTTAATTTCCTCTATTTATTATTCTGAAATAGTAAGGGTTGATTTGATTAATGTGGTTAGTTATGGGTAAAATGCATAAATATTTTAAATAAGCAAGTGGTTATAAAATATTCATTGTTGTCGGGGAATATTCACTTGGTCGTGGAATATTCTTACTGTCGGAGAATATTCGTACGACGGCTCAGTCTTTTGTGGGCCACATAACGGAAAGCGATTGGATGAAGAAAACGATAAAAATAAGTTGTTTATAAATAACGGCGTAGTTGTTACCGTTAATACTGTTGGAATACCCGGTGGTTAAAGCACGGTAATACGCGTTGTTGCACAGTAGCACACGGTATTGCACCAATTATTAATTCTTACGTAAGAAGGCACTACTCAATAATGGTTACAGTAATTACTGTTTAATATTTTATTGATTAAATAATTGTTACGTTGATATTTTATAATTGTCACTACACAGTATTTTTCATTATCGGAGCAATAATTCATATTATCTGAATAATATTATTAGATAACATTATTGACAATGTCTAAAAAGTTCTGTCTAAGGAGAGGTTTGGTCATCTAATTGCGCGCCAGTAAGAAAAAATCCTTATTGAAAAGCCCCCTCTTTCCTAGGAACGGCCTGGTTGTCAGTACTGTGATTCTGTAATATTATTTGTGTATAATTAATTATTGATTTATATGATGAGAAAAATATTAATTTTATGTGGATATAGATGGAGAAAATTTTTAATGTGACAATTGTTAAAAATTAAAATTTTTTTTGATAAAATAATTCATTTAAATATATTATTTTAATAATATATTGATGGTGATATTTTTACAATGAATGTGGGATATATGAGTATATGAGGAGGAAGAGTATTTTTGTGGTATTAAATGATTAACACATATTTTGTGTGTTGGTGGATACAATTCTTGACTGAAAATTTATTATTGACTGTAAAATCGCCCGTTTGTGGATTTCGATCAATTTCTGTTTAGAATTTGGAAAAATTTTCTTCTGCAAAGTTGTAGAGAATTGAATTTTCTATAAAAACACGCGAGATTCGAATTTTCTGATAAAAGGGCTATTTATTATGGATTATTGAAGTTCTGAAGTTCCGAAATAATTGATTTTTGGAAGTTTTATTTATTATTTTGAAGAAAAACGTTTTTTGGCATTTAAGTGGGCTAACATGTGATATAAATGGGCTGAGATCAGATGTCTAGAGGTGGGCTAAAAAAAATTTGATAAATATATTAATATTATATTAAATTTTCTACTTTGGTGTTCTAAGCATTTTCCGATAAATAGGGTGCTTAGGTTAGAATTGAAAATCACACCAGAAACATAAGTTTCTCTCTATTTCTCTCTCTATATCGAGCGTATTCTTGTGAGTATTTGAAACTTTGAGTGTTGTTATACGGTGCAAGTTTCCTTCAACACTATATCTAGTATTCCCGTCAGAAGTACCGTCTTTCCGAGGTAAGGGATGTTATTTCTTCTTAAATGATATTATTTTCTTCAATATCATTATGCCGAAGTATTGATCTGAACTTTTTATCAAATTTAAAACTTTTCATGTCGGAGTTACTATTCATGAGTTACTATTCACGAGTTACTATTCACCGAAAAATAAAATTTTCTTCTTTTCGTCCAAAATATCTATTCTGGATACTAGCTTTGATTGTATCCATGTTTTGATCATTCTTGAATTTTACTCCACTATGATTATTTATGAGGTATTTTTGGACATGGAATAGCTGAAATACGAATCCTTAATATTTATTATTTTGTTTCACTGGATTCGTTTTCTTTAAAATATTTTTTATCATCCTCAGTCCTAAATGATGATATAATTGAATATCTTTGGCCTGTAGTGCAAAGATTAATAATTTCTGATGAATATCTTTGGCCTGTAGTGCAAAGATGAACAGGTGTTTAGATGAACATGACCAACTGGTGAATATATTTGGCCTGTAGTGCGAAGATGAATATTGATTGATGTTACAGGGATAAAATGCTGATGATGGACTTTTAAATTCATAGATAATAATAGATTTCATTCTCTACGTAACTCTTCTATGAATTATTATTTTCCGCTGCGAATATTGATTTAAAACTTGTTGTCTATTGTATTATATTATATTTTTCCCTGTTAAAGACTAACGATAATTTGTTCTATGTTATCTTAGTCATAATGTTCTTTACTGGGCTAGTTGAGCTCACCCTTTTCTTTTTTGTTCCATTTTTCTCAGGAGGCGAGAATGTAGCGAGTACTAGTCGGGGTATGGAATGAAGGTTCTAGGAAGTTGTTTTAGTAGTCCTCACCATTTTTTTTGTAAAATATTGTACCAATAATTGTAATGAGGACTTATTTGAGTGTGGATATTGTCTGGATGATAATATTTGTGTTTACACTCACAGTTTTTATGTTGTATTAATAAAGTTGTAGTTGTTTTTGTACCATGTTATTGACGACTCAGAATGGGTGTTGTATACCTGTTTTGGGGGCGTCACAGTTGGTATCAGAGCTTAGGGATATGATCTCTGGCAGAGATCGGGGAATAGAATTAGGAGAGGAGAGACGAGTAAATCCTTCGCTAGTGTGTCCTACCTAAGCTTATTTGTTGGTCGGTCATAATATAGGGATATTATGTGATATGTTAATTTGTTAAATTAACCTTTGTTTTATGGCAGTATTTGAGAATGTCGACTGAGAATGTTAACAGTGGAGTAAATGAGATGGTGAAGATGCCTATACTCACCAACGAGGAGAACGTGCAATAGGCGGGCAATGTTCCTCTTGTGAACAACACCACTGAGCAGACGGTGAACGATGAGATGTTTAGAAGCTTTTTTGCGATTCATGCAAAACCAGACGAAGGAGATTCCTGTTCAAAATATAGGAAGAAACAATGGCAACGCACAGCTGGTCACAGCTAAGCAGTTCAAAGAGTTGGGACCACCAGAATTCTGGGGAAAGCCGGATCCGATCATGGCGGAAACGTAGGTCAAGCAAATTACCAAGATATTCGATGTCTTGGGATGCACGGAGGAACAGAAGGTTCCATTCACCACCTTTATGTTCCATGGCGAGGCAGACTACTGGTGGGAGTCTGTGAAACGTACCCATCCAGCCGCACTCAGCATGTCTTGGGAGACATTTCAAAAACTGTTCAATGACAAGTACTTTCTTGAAAGTATTCGTCATATGAAGGAGGTAGAGTTTATTAGAATGGAGCAGAATAACATGACGGTGTCCCAGTACGAGGCGAAGTTTGCATAGTTGTCCAGGTTTGCACCTCATTTGGTGGAGAATGAGGAACGTATGACGCGGATGTTTCTGAGAGGTTTGAAACCCGGCATACGTCAATATCTCATTTCTCATAAATTTTTTCTCTATTCAGATGTTGTCAACATGGCTCAATTATTAGAGCGAGATAACGAGTACGGTCAACCGAGGGACCACAACCAGGATCATATCGGTGACAACAGTCATCAGAACAATGATAACCAGCGGAGAAAGAAGAATACGGACAAGAACGGCAACCACTCTGGTGGTAATCGTGGCCATGAAAATAGAAGAAGCGAGTCGGGAGGAGATTTTAAAAAGAGGAGATTCAACAATGATAATACGAAGACGTCAGCACCAACAGCAACTGGTTCCAAGGGAGGAGAACGACCACCAGTCATATGCTATAAATGTGGAAAAGAGGGACATATCAGCCCAAACTGTCCACAACAGTTCAAGGTATGCTATAATTGTGGAAAGGAAGGACATATCGCTCGAGATTGTACGGTAGCGAAACCAAGTTCAGCGGGGACGGTGACTCAAAAGGCTGTCCCAGAAAAGTCAAAGTCAACGGTTCTTGGAAGAGCGTTTGTCGTGACTGGTCAACATGCGAGGAACCAAAACGAGGTGATCACGGGTAAGCTAATCATAAATTCATGTGAAGTTTATACCTTACTAGATACCGGTGCTACCCATTCATTTATTTCTCCTGCTTGTGCTCAACGTTTAAACTTGACTCCGGAGAAATTAGACTTTGATTTATCTGTGGAGACTCCGTTAGGGGAAACTTTCATCACATCCACTGTTTATAAATCTTGTTTGATCCAAGTTGGCACCATCACCTTACCTGTTGACCTTATCTCTTTAAAGATACTTGCATTTGACGTGATTTTAGGAATTGATTGGTTAACTATTCATCATGCCAAAATTAATTGTTTCCGTAAGGTTGTTAGTTTTCATATTCCTAAGCAACCTGTTATTCGAATTCAAGAAACCAAACCATTGAAGTCAAACTCTTTCATATCAAGCCGTAAAGTCATTCGTTTATTGAAAAACGGATGTCAAGCTTTCTTAGCCATGTCATGGACTTGAACAAAAATACGTCAGATTTGAATGATATTTCTGTTGTTAGTAAAATTTTTGACGTATTTCCTGAAGAATTTATTGGCTTACTCCCAGAGCGTGATATTGAATTTTGTATCAACTTTGAACCCGGTACAAAAACTCACTTCTAAAATCTCATATCGAATGGCTCCTATTGAACTTCAGGAGTTAAAAACCTAACGGTAAAAGTTTATACCTGAGCCTTTATCTGGTGACTTCCTTTGTGGAATACACCGAAGCCAGACTCTCCGTAGGGGACGCCATATTCGTGCGGTAGTAAACTGATAGGTGTCATTGTGACGTGCTATCCAAGATTGGGATATGAGTCACAGTTGAGAGCAACCTAAGTCAGTAATCGAAATACGTAGCTTTTTGGTTATTATCAGAGATTCGTAAAAGTATTTTCTCGAATCGCTACTCCATTAACTCAGCTGACTCAAAAAGATACAAACTTTGAATGGACAGAGGTATGCGAGAAGAGCTTCCAAGAATTTAACATGCGACACCGACGTTGGCTCGAGCTGTTGAAAGATTTCGATCATACCATCCAATACCATCCTAGAAAAGCAAACGTGGTAGCTGACGCATTGAGTAGAAGATCATATGCAAGAACGAGTGCGATGATGTCAAGTATACGCGTAGAATCAACTTTAATCGATAAAGTTAAAGTTGCTTAAGCCACAGACCCGGAGCTGTTGCGTATGAAGAAGAAAGTGCAAGAAGGTGTTATTCCAAAAGCAAGAATCGATGAAGAAGGAATACTTCGAGTCCACTCCAGACTTTGTGTTCCTAACGATTCTGATTTGAAGTACAAGATCATGATGGAGGCACACACTACACCATTTGCAATCCATCATCGTGATCTTCGACATACATTTTGGTGGAACAATATGAAGAGAGAGATTGCAAAGTTTATCTCGAGGTGTTTAACTTGTCAACGTGTAAAGGCGGAGCATCAAGTACCAAAAGGTTCATTGCAACTACTTGAGATTCTGAAATGGAAGTGGGAACACATTATCATGGATTTCGTTACGGGTCTTCCCACGGTTTCTCAAGGCATAAATGTTATTTGGGTTATAGTTGATAGACTAACCAAGTCTGCTCATTTCTTGCCGATACGGGAGACTTATTCCCTTGAACGTCTTGCTAGTATGTACGTGAATGAGATTATGAGGTTGCATGGCATGCCAGTATCCATAGTTTCGGATCGTGACCCAAGATTCACTTCAAGATTTTGGGTTAGCTTGCAAAAAGCTATGGGCACGGATTTACGGTTCAGTTCGGCATACCATCCTCAAACGGACGGGCAATCAGAGAAGACTATTCAAACTCTTGAAGATCTATTAAGACTTTATGTCCTAGATTTCAAAGGAAGTTGGGATAAGTATCTACCATTGGTGGAATTCTCCTACAACAACAGTTATCAGGCAAGTATAGGTGTGGCTCCCTTTGAAGTATTGTATGGACGAAAGTGTCGCTCTCCAGTATGTTGGGATGAGGTGGGAGAAGCAACGTTGTTGGGACCAGAGTTGGTACGAATGACTACAGAGAAGACCCAAACGATTCGACAACGTATACAAACGGCACAGGATCGACAAAAGAGTTATGTGGATCTTCATCGAAAGGACGTGGAATTTGACATTGGGGATCATGTATTATTACGTGTAGCTCCATGGAAAGGAGTTACAAGATTTGGGAAGAGATGAAAGCTCAATCCACGATTTATTGGTCCATTTCAGATTCTTGACCGAGTAGGAAATGTGGCCTATAGACTCGCGTTACCTCCAAGTATGTCTCGTGTTCATAATATTTTTCATATATCTGTGCTTCGTAAATATGTGAAAGACCCGAACCACGTTATTGAGTTAGAACCGGACGAGATAGCCGAAGACTTAACGTACGAGGAGGTACCTGTCAAGATCTTGGATAGGAAGGAGCATGTCCTACGCACGAAGGTCATACCACAAGTTAAAATTTTGTGGAGAAACCATGCTATTGAGAAAATGACCTGGGAGTTGGAAACGGAAATGAAAGCGAAGTATCCTCATCTTTTCGAAACACCAGGTACGTATGTCAATTTCGAGGACGAAATTTTATAAGGAGGGGAGATTGTAAGACCCCAAATTATTAATAAATAAAATTTAATTTCCTCTATTTATTATTCTGAAATAGTAAGGGTTGATTTGATTAATGTGGTTAGTTATGGGTAAAATGCGCAAATATTTTAAATAAGCAAGTGGTTATAAAATATTCATTATTGTCGGGGAATATTCGCTTGGTCGTGAAATATTCTTACTGTCGGAGAATATTCGTACGACGGCGCAGTCTTTTGTGGGCCACATAACGGAAAGCGATTGGATGAAGAAAATGACAAAAATAAGTTGTTTAAAAATAACGGCGTAGTTGTTACCGTTAATACTGTTGGAATACCCGGTGGTTAAAGCACGGTAATACGCGTTGTTGCACAGTAACACACGGTATTGCACCAATTATTGATTCTTACGTAAGAAGGCACTACTCAATAATGGTTACAGTAATTACTGTTCAATATTTTATTGATTAAATAATTGCTACGTTGATATTTTATAATTGTCACTACACAATATTTTCCATTATCGGAGCAATAATTCATATTATCTGAATAATATTATTAGATAACATTATTGGTAATGTCTAGAAAGTTCTGTCTAAGGAGAGGTTTGGTCATCTAATTGCGCGCCAGTAAGAAGAAATTCTTATTGGAAAGCCCCCTCTTTCCTGGGAACGGCCTGGTTGTCAGTACTGTGATTCTGTAATATTATTTGTGTATAATTAATTATTGATTTATATGATGAGGAAAATATTAATTTTATGTGGATATAGATGGAGAAAATTTTTAATGTGACAATTGTTAAAAATTAAAATTTTTTTTGATAAAATAATTCATTTAAATATATTATTTTAATAATATATTGATGGTGATATTTTTACAATGAATGTGGGATATATGAGTATATGAGGAGGAAGAGTATTTTTGTGGTATTAAATGATTAACACATATTTTGTGTGTTGGTGGATACAATTCTTGACTGAAAATTTATTATTGACTGTAAAATCGCCCGTTTGTGGATTTCGATCAATTTCTGTTTAGAATTTGGAAAAATTTTCTTCTGCAAAGTTGTAGAGAATTGAATTTTCTATAAAAACACGCGAGATTCGAATTTTCTGATAAAAGGGCTATTTATTATGGATTATTGAAGTTCTGAAGTTCCGAAATAATTGATTTTTGGAAGTTTTATTTATTATTTTGAAGAAAAACGTTTTTTGGCATTTAAGTGGGCTAACATGTGATATAAATGGGCTGAGATCAGATGTCTAGAGGTGGGCTAAAAAAAATTTGATAAATATATTAATATTATATTAAATTTTCTACTTTGGTGTTCTAAGCATTTTCCGATAAATAGGGTGCTTAGGTTAGAATTGAAAATCACACCAGAAACATAAGTTTCTCTCTATTTCTCTCTCTATATCGAGCATATTCTTGTGAGTATTTGAAACTTTGAGTGTTGTTATACGGTGCAAGTTTCCTTCAACACTATATCTAGTATTCCCGTCAGAAGTACCGTCTTTCCGAGGTAAGGGATGTTATTTCTTCTTAAATGATATTATTTTCTTCAATATCATTATGCCGAAGTATTGATCTGAACTTTTTATCAAATTTAAAACTTTTCATGTCGGAGTTACTATTCATGAGTTACTATTCACGAGTTACTATTCACCGAAAAATAAAATTTTCTTCTTTTCGTCCAAAATATCTATTCTGGATACTAGCTTTGATTGTATCCATGTTTTGATCATTCTTGAATTTTACTCCACTATGATTATTTATGAGGTATTTTTGGACATGGAATAGCTGAAATACGAATCCTTAATATTTATTATTTTGTTTCACTGGATTCGTTTTCTTTAAAATATTTTTTATCATCCTCAGTCCTAAATGATGATATAATTGAATATCTTTGGCCTGTAGTGCAAAGATTAATAATTTCTGATGAATATCTTTGGCCTGTAGTGCAAAGATGAACAGGTGTTTAGATGAACATGACCAACTGGTGAATATCTTTGGCCTGTAGTGCGAAGATGAATATTGATTGATGTTACAGGGATAAAATGCTGATGATGGACTTTTAAATTCATAGATAATAATAGATTTCATTCTCTACGTAACTCTTCTATGAATTATTATTTTCCGCTGCGAATATTGATTTAAAACTTGTTGTCTATTGTATTATATTATATTTTTCCCTGTTAAAGACTAACGATAATTTGTTCTATGTTATCTTAGTCATAATGTTCTTTACTGGGCTAGTTGAGCTCACCCTTTTCTTTTTTGTTCCATTTTTCTCAGGAGGCGAGAATGTAGCGAGTACTAGTCGGGGTATGGAATGAAGGTTCTAGGAAGTTGTTTTAGTAGTCCTCACCATTTTTTTTGTAAAATATTATACCAATAATTGTAATGAGGACTTATTTGAGTGTGGATATTGTCTGGATGACAATATTTATATTTACACTAACAGTTTTTATATTGTATTAATAAAGTTGTAGTTGTTTCTGTACCATGTTATTGACGACTCAGAATGGGTGTTGTATACCTGTTTTGGGGGCGTCACAATAAGCATAAGGATGAATACAATGATATAAATAATGAATCAAGTGAGATCAATGATAAATATTATAGATTTATAATTTAATTTATCTAGAGTTCAAGAATGTCCAAATTATCAACATAATTACCAATTGTAGAGTAAAATTTAAAAATGATATTTAAGATTCATATTTCAAAGATAATTTGGACAAAAAAAGAAAAAACTAATTTCATCGTGAATAGTACTCTGGCATAAATAGTAACTCTGATGAATAGTATTTTGGCATGAATAGTATCCCGAATGAATAGTACTCCGAAATAAAAAGATTAAAATTTAATAAGAAAATTCATACTAATATTTCAGTAAAACGATATTAGATGAAGTGCAAACTATTAAGGATATTCTACTAATTTCAGATATTATAAAAGTAATATTTATCAAAGTAAGTGTAGATTTAGGAATATAAATTGAAATAATATCACTTACATACTATAGAGTATGGAAGAATATAATATTTCTTACGAATATTGAACGAAATTAATATCTCTTACCTTAGTACATCGGAGATATTCTTAAGAAAATCTTGCACTATTAGCTACACTCAAAGTATTCTTATACTAGAAAGAAATACGCACATTATTATTGAAGAAGAATTTTCTAATTCTGGTAAACAATCTATTTATAGGAGAATGGCAGGGCACTATTTAAAAATAATTACGGACGCACAATAAAAAATTTCACAGACGAAGTTAACGAATAAATTCAACAAAAATTTAATTTTACTATGCAATAAAATATTATAATAAAACAAAAATTTTATATATAATATAATATATTCTATTTATATTCTAATAAAACAAATAACTTTATATATATTAAAAAAAATTATGTTTTATATAAAAAAAATTATGTTTTATTACTATTATAATAATAATAAAATAAAACTGGGAAAACTTTCTACCGACGGTTTAAAAGATTGGCACATGGAGGTTCATAGAATAATAAGTTAAACTTACAACAAAAGTTTTATGACAAACTCTCTCTATTAATTTATATCAAAAATTGAATAAATATCTACTACAAATCACTTATCTTTAATAAACACATTTTTAATCTTTCAATAATTATTCATCATTACTATTATAACTCACAATATTGACAACCAGATCATTTCCAAGAAAGAGTAAGCTTTCCAATAAGAATTTATCCTTATTGGTGCGCAATTAAATAACCTAACCCCTTTCCTCAACATAACTTTTTAGACATTGTCAATAATACAAATAATAATATGAATAATTATTTCGTGTCAATAATTAATTTAATAATATAAAATATTGTGCATATGATATTGTGACAATAATTGAATCAATAATATAATATATTATGCAGCAGTTACTGTGACAATTATTGAATGAAACTGAGTGAGTTCTTACGTAAGCATCAATAATAAGAGATAATATGCAATATCGTGTGTTATTGTGCAATATCGCGTGTTACTGTGCAATATCGCATACCACTATGGAACAACGCATATTACTATACTTTTATTATCGGATATTTCAACAGTTTAACGGTAAAAGTCTTTTCGTTATTTTATAAAAAAGTTATTTTTGTCGCTTTCTATATCCGACAGTTATTTTGTTGTGGGGTCTACCAATGATTGCGCCGTCGTATGAATATTCTCCGACAAAAAGAATATTTTTCGACCAAACGAATATTTTATAACAACTTACTTACTTTGTAAAATTTACACATATCACTCATAACTATAGCATTATATCAAATCAACACCTTACTATTCAAAATAATATTTAGAGAAAATTAAATCTTTATTCATAAAAAGTTAGGGTCTTACAACCTCCCCTCCTTATTAAATTTCGTCCTCGAAATTGATGTACGTACTTGGTATTTCGAATAAGTGAGGATACCTTATTTTCATTTCGGATTATAACTCCTTAGTTATTTCCTCAATATCATGGTTTCTCCATAAAATTTTGATTTGAGGTATAATCTTTGAGCGTAGAATATGCTTTTTCTTATCCAAGATCAAGGTACCTGTTCATACATTAAATCTTCCGCTATCTCATCTGGTTCTAGTTCAATAATTTAGTTTGGGTCTTCCACATATTTATTTAATATAGATATGTGAAAAACGTTATAAGCACGAGACATGTATTAAGTAATATTATGTATTTAATGTTGTTTTGAAATTTTATTACTATTCATACATTAATTAATTATTTCTTTTTTATGTTAATTACTCCATTTTTTGGAGTAAAATGAAAAATAAGTAATTTTTTCCCTTAAATGTATGTAAAATATTTTATATTATTAAAAAAAATCACGTAAAACTACATATATAGTGAAAAATATTGAGCATAACTAAAAATATCTTTAGAACTTGAGTGTGAGAGACTATTAAAGGGGTTAGATATTTGAGGTAGTTTTAATTTGTCGTTGAAAAGTATTCGTGATCGATGATGTAATTTGACGTTGAAACAAAAGTTAGTTTCAGTGAAGAAATTTTAATGGTTGGAAAAGAAAATAAGGAGAGTGGTTTATATGAAATTAATTTTAGTCAATTAATTAATATAATATCGATACGTATGTAGGGAGGTATATTTTTCTATGTGTCAGCAGATCAATTAATCAACTTATCATAAAATTAATTTGATAATCGGATTCGAAAATAGGGATACCAAAGACCAATCTTTTTCGGTTAGACCATGATACATTATTCAAATATGGTACTGCTATCTCCCTTCCATTAAAAATAATTTTATTTTAATTTTGATCCTAATCAATTTTGTAAAATTATATTGTAATTTAATTTTTAAAATAATATTTGTATACTTAATAATTATACTTCTAATTAGGTTACAATATTAATTATTGTACTAATTAAAATTAAATTCACATTAAATTTGATTTTTAAATCTTAGAAATTGACAATTAAATTAAAAATTAAATAGGATATTTTTGTGGGTTGTACACGTCCGAAAAGAGAGATAATATTGATTTAAAAGAATTATTAATGAGAAAGGTGATGTATTAACAAAGCTTGACTAAGGCTATCTAATAAAATGATATAATTTTATATAAATTTAAAATTATGATTTTTTTTAATAATCCAAAAATAAAAAATTTAATCTTAAGGGTAAAATTACATCATTTTACTAAGGATTTATTAATTAGGGTTAGTTAAGTTTGACTATGTCATCTTATATTCCATCCGTTCCTCAATATATATCGTTTTTGATGATTTTATTTTTTCTTAGTTATTTGTCGTTATATATAATATAGGAGAATTAATTATAATATTTCTAAAATTATGCATCATGGTATGTATGATAATTATAAGAATTTAAGAGTATTATAAATAATTGATATTATATTTAATATTATACAATTATTTTTTTAATTATTGTGCATAACTCTAAAATTATATATTAATATATTAAAAAACAAAGAGAGTGTTAATTTTCCTCATTTATTAATTTAAATATCACGCGGCCCACCTTAATTTTTGTAGAGTTTTAATTTATTTTCTCTTTGGCTGGGACTCGATGTGACACTAATAGAAAATTTGAAAAGTTTTTTTTGTGTTGTTTCTGAGTTTTTAATAGAAAAGAATAGAAAATTTAAAATTGAGGATATGAGTTATAATTTAAAATTTATTATATTAAAAGTTGGGAATAATATGGGAATTATAAAAATATTATTTATTTCAATTTTTTTTCCGTCCAAATCATGCCAATTTTGGACGGAAAACTTTGCTAAGAAAAGTGGCCAAGTTTTCTATCAATTTCTTTTCTTTTTCGTTTATTAAAAAACTCAGAAATATAAGAATTGGAAATAAAATTTAAATTTTCCGTTCATTTTTTTTATATTCATTTTAAAACTCAGAAACAGAGCGTGAAAGTCAAATATATCAACAATTCAATTATCTTTATGTTTGAAACGTCATCAGGAGAAAGAAGATATTTTTAAGGAATTTATATTTTTATATAAAAAATTAATATTTTTACATAAATAATGAGTAGGTCTTATTTTCATGTAAGAAAAATTTATGTAAAAATATTACTTTAATATATGAAAATATTGATATCTTATTTTTAAGAGAGTTGGTTAATTGGCATGGCCATTCTGTACGTCTTATCAAAAGATCTTTATTTGTAACTTTAAGCATATATTTTTATTTTATATTTATTTTTAAATATTAAAGATAAAGTTTCATTTGTAAAATTTATAAACTTTAAGGATATATATTCATGTCATATTTATTTTTAAATGTGATGAGTATTTAGTTTAGTAATGATTAATAGTCTTATTTCATGTTTATTTTTAAATATGATGACTGTTTAGTTTAATAATAATTGATGACATAAAAGTGAAAGGATAATGATATATCTTTTTGAACTTATATGTCAATTTTTTATGTGAGTTACGTAAATAATTATGATTGGTAATATCTTAACGACGTATCTAATATGATGACCAATTTTATAATTTTACTCAATTTCATATATTGGTATACGTCACAATCGTCCTTATTTCTAAATATTATAAATGGGATTATTTTTGTGAAACAAAGAGAGTAGTTAATTTATATTTCGTCCTTGTAATTGATATGCAACAACTTTTTTGAAAAATAAATTGTTAATTATAAATATTACTCCATCCGTTCTCAAAAGTATGATCAAAATACAATTTACACATATATTAAGAAAGTAAAAATAGGGGGAAAAAATTTTAAATTTATTCTTAGTAACCCCACAAGATTATATAAAGTGATGTGAACTCTTAGTTTTTATTATGAATGGATGGATTTTACTAAATGATATATTTACCATTTATTTTATGTACTTTATTTTATTCTTTCGGGGATAAATTTTTTTTTTTTGTAACTTTAATCATCATTTCGGGGACGAAGAGAGTAGAATTTACTTTATCCGTTTTTATTTATAAGATCAGTTATATTTTAATATAATAAAATTATAAATATAAGTGAGATGTAAAATGTTATTTATTATTTTTCTTTAATATTATATCTCGGCACAAATTATAAAATACGTCAAAAATAAACATTAGGATTGTTTTTCACATCATTGTTATGTAAGCATATTTTAAGGGATAATATTAATGGTGAATGATCCATAATATTTATTTATTATGGATAAATAACATCTCTAACTTTTGTTACAAATATCAACGATTGGAATTTAAAAGAATGAGTCGGCGTCCACTAGTAATTCTAACGAACGGGATTAAAAAAAAATTTGGAGCTAGCGGATGAAGCAATGCTTAAACAATAAGATATAAATATTATAAACGCTGCTGAAGCAAGCAACTATATATAGGATACACATGCTATATTAGGAAGGATTGAAAATATATATTAATATTATATTAAAATAAAAGTTAATAATTATATATTTAACAAATTAAATAATTAAAATACAATATCTTTCTAAATAAACCCTAAGCCTAAATAATAAACCCTAAATTCTAATTAGTAAATTCTAAATCTTAGTTAATAAATCCTATTTAGTAAACCCTAAGCCTTAGTTGATAAACTCTAAACCCTAAATAGCTAGGATTTAGAGTTTATTAATTAGGGTTTAGAGTTTATTATTTAGAATTTTTAGTAGGATATAGGACTTTTTATTATTTAATTTATTAAATATATAATTGTTAACTCATATTTTAATATAATATTAATTTTTAGTAGGATATAGGGTTTACGATTTAACTCATATTTTAATATAATATTAATATATAGTTTTAATCTTTCTTAATCTATAGTATGTATATCAGTTTTGCTTCATCCACTAGTAATTTTAGCGGGGCTTTTAATCTCGTCTGCTAGAATATATTACTAGCGGACGTCGAGTTCTTATTCTAAATTCCAACCACTAAAAATTATAACGAAAACTAGAAATATTATTTATTTATTTTTAATTCATAATAAATATATACTATAAATCATTACCCAATATTAATCGTATTTATATAAACCAAACTAATTGATTGGTCTAACAAAGTATACCATATGTACTTTAAATAAGTCTAATATAGACTAGCTAGTATGAGTAAAACAAAGCAAACTTTTGAGCTTATGAGGAGTAGGCCCACTCAATTACTTATTCAGAATAATATGAATAAATAACTCAATAAGTCTGGGCAGACAGGAAATAAGGACCGGAAAATTGGACCGGTTCCATTTTTATTTTTTTTTATTTTTTATTGTGACTTTCAAAAAATGTATAGTATTTATTCCAACAGTAAATTTTATAAAATATAGTGTTTTAGGTGTAATTTGGATACACATACAAATACAGAGTTATACAGTCTGTATAACCCTGTACAAATACAGGGTTATACAATTTTCCGATCCCATCTCCCTGTCTGCGTAGCACTGCTCATAAATAACTAGGTCATCTTCTTTCATCCTACAAATTTAACACTCTGTTTGTCAGCTTTTATTTTAAGACTGAGAAAATGAGAGGAAAGCTAACAAAAATTATAATTTTTCTTAAAAATTTCATGTTTATGAGTTTTTTTAGTCAAAAAAGGCAAAGAAAGCAAAATTCAGCTCTTTTTTTCAATATTTTCTTGACCAAAATGATAAGAAAGCTAAGGAAAGAAAAATGGGCTTCATTACTTGCAACACATGCATTAAGAATGTTACATTCATTATTACGTAAGAGTACAATAGTAATATAATATATCAAAGATTAAAATTCCTTTGTTTTTTTAACAACTCACAAACATAAAATAAGAATATCGCTATATTTTTCTTACTAAACTCACAAACGAAATTAAGAAAAATTACTTTTCTTTTTTTTTTTAATCATTTTTAAGTTAAAAATCTTTAGGAATCCTATTATGAAAAACTCACAAACAGAGGATTTCGGAATACTAAAAGGTTATTGAGAATTTCTCATATAGAGAAATCAATTCGACTGTATACATTATGAATTTCAAACAGAGTATACAATATTATTATTTTATATATATTTTAAGTGTTCTTCTCCTATATATGTTAAATGACATAATTAATTCTTAAATCTTAGTCTACTTGAACATACATATATATGTAATTTTCAAAAAATAATGAGTATTTATGTTTTTTTGTTGTAATTTTTGAGACATTTTAAAAAGGAGGAAACAATTTTTAAATAAATAGGAAAAATTGAAAATTAAAGTACCACAAGCAGAACTGACTCGTTCAAACATCAGCTCAGATGAGTCCACCAATTCCGAGTTGCTAAAAAAAGGACTATCTAACTACCTTATAGATTGGATTTCTTTATGTACTCTTTTGAATTGTAATCTTCTTTGTCTAAAACCGGAAAGGCAAAACCCCCACTAAAACCCTACTCTCTTTCCCCCTCCAAGATTTTATGTATTCTTCTTCTTTCCCACAAATATGCAAATCTCTCTGACAATTACAATCTCTTCTCTCTCCCCATTTCACCAACCCAATTGGCAACCTAATTTCCTAATTCCAAAACCAAACCCTTATAATAATCTCTCAGTCACCAGAAACTACAACAATGCTGGTCTTGTAGATTTACAAGCGGTAAAAGGGTCAGGTTTCTTATCGGCAATTGGTAATGCAATCGAAGAAGAAGAGTACAGAAAAGCTAGGGCCGAGGTTAACCGTAAAGGGGCAGACTTGGCGGGTTATTCAATCGAGGGAATTTCGGTTGGTGGGCATGAAACTTGTGTGATTGTGCCGGAATTGAAATCGGCTTTTGATATTGGAAGGTGCCCCGCAAAGGCTGTTCAACAGAATTTCTTGTTTATCAGTCATGCTCATCTTGATCACATTGTAAGACTTCTTTTCTTCTGTCCCCCCCCCCACCCCACCCCACCCCACCCCAAATTTTAAATTAGTTTCGTGTATATGCTATGTTTAATGAACTCTTAGGCTTATTTCAGTTAATACCCATGATTGATTTAATGAAGGTTTTGCTTGAAATTTAATTTAGTAGACAAAAGAATGTATTTTTGGCTTCAGAGGTATTGTTTGACTTTTAAGCATGATTGTATGTAATTGGTTGGTTTGTGGTTTGTTGTCTTTTATCAATTTTTAAGTTTGATTGAATTAGGTTTAGGCACCCTTCGTGAAGAGAACTATTGTGCAATTTCTAAGTAGCTTAATCAAGTTTCTGATAGTTTTAATTTGCTTTTATTTTCTTAGCGTCGTTGTCTTTTTGGTTTTTTATTAGGGTTGTGTTGGCCTGTTGGGTACTCTGTGTCTTTTATATGCATAAATGTAAGGAATCAGCCATGTCACTAATTCGGAATAAGAACAGAATTTATGAACTTCTATCTTTGGAGAGATCAGTTGCTTCTTTTTTCTGCAAAAGAGTGAGCTTGAAAACTTCAGTAGTTATCAGGCTGAGAAGGTTTCCGTTACTTACATGTATTCAAACCATAGATAGTTTTTGGCTCATTGAATTGTGACATTCCAATTTGAGTTGGTTTAGCTCAATAATAAAAGGTGTCCATGCTTATAGCTTGGAATAGGAGCATCTTTGACTTTATAAGTAATTTGGTTAGAAATCAATTCAGTTGTAGTTATGGCATTCTCAATTGTGTTGGTTTAGTTTATTGGTTCGTCTTTTGGGAGATTTTTGCTATAAATATGTGGTGAGATTTATATTATTTATTGATTCAGGGTGGACTGCCAATATATGTAGCAACTCGTGGTTTGTACAACTTAAAACCTCCAACAGTGTTTGTGCCTCCTTGCATTAAAGAGGATGTGGAGAAGTTGATTGATATTCATAGGGTCATGGGTCAGGTGGAACTGAACCTTGATTTGGTTGCACTGGATATAGGTATGTCCTTTGGAGTTCTTAATATCTTTCTTTTCTTTCTTGGATGTCTACTTCAAATCTCTTAAGTTGATGAGTTTATATCTATATGCGTAGTTACAAAGTATGTATGTGTATTTTGTTGCAGAACATAATTAAAAATGTTTGATTCAGGGGAAACATATGAAATGCGGAATGACCTCGTTGTACGACCATTTAAAACTCACCATGTAATCCCCAGTCAGGTACATTTCCATCAAACAGGTGAAACTTTTGTATTAAAGTGCTTATTTTTTATATTATAAAAGATAAAAACAATTAATAGGTCCCACCGGGAGTTGAACCCAGGTCACTGGATTCAAAGTCCAGAGTGCTAACCACTACACCATGGAACCACAAGTGCTTAGATCTCCATAAGGAGCACCTATATGTATGCAAATAACTCAAATTTAAGATAGATTCATTAATTTCCTAAGAAGCATGGACATGGAGAAAAGAAAAAGCATCCCAACATTACAAGCTTACAAAAAAAATAAGGGCACAAGCACGGGGGGTACTAAGGATACAACAAGATATGCATATACATGTGTATGTGTGTCACACACACACACAAATGTTGCATTGAAACAATTACCTTATAGAAATTAAAGTCAACACTTCCAAGGATGAGACACCTTTTGTGGAGTACACAAATGTATTTACTTGCATTGAAAAAATTATCCTATGGAAATGAAAGTCAACACTTCCAAGGATGAGACACCTTTTGCGGAGTACATTCATGAATCCAAAATAGAAATCATTACTCATGAATGTCTGATTATCAATCTTGTCCTGCATACGTAATCATGCAAAGGAGCTAGCACATAATTATTGTTACACAACCAACTCCATTGAAAGCCTAAGTTTTCCTGAAAACGGGCCCTACAATATATTTACAGCTCACATATGTTTGGAATCAAGTTAGACTACTAGCTGTTCTGAGGTTCAATGCTTAAGTTGCTGACACAGAGCTAATCTACAATATATATATATATATATATATATATATATATATATATATATATAAACACAATTATGACTACACTTCTTCTGATGGCACTTTCTCGTATAGGATTCTATTTTTCACTTCTTGTCAAACTTGATATGAATTTAAATACTTATTTTGCAATTTTATTTCTCTACCAATTTATTATCTTTTCCATGCCTTAAAATGCCGTGTCTAAAAGTTGAGAGTTTGTTTGAAAAATACCCAATTGTCTGTTTAGTGTCTGTAGAGATTAACAGTAGAAAAAGTGACATGCACATTCCTGAGAAGTGTCGGAATATGACAGACTTCTCATATGGACAATCCTGCTTCTCAGTAGTTCATGTTTTATTAGTTTTAACATCTTCAATAACCTGAAAAGGTTAGTCCTTTAATATCCATGTTGTAAAAATCGTGGTACCTGGTGAGTTGATGTTAGACATATATTACATTGGAAAATTCAAATGGTAGGTGTTACAGAAAATCTTTAATGTGAAATATGCCTATCATCTTATCACTAATCCTACTTTTGGATTGGAGTAGTGAAGGTAGGAATGGAATGAAAAAAATTATGTTTGGTTGCGATTGGAATGGATTGAACCATTCTTATTTCTCCTAAATTTATGAATTTTATTCCTTGGGGGGGGGGGGGAGGGAGGGTATGGAATAACTCATTCCAACTAGAATAGAATGAATTATTCCACCTTACATTCCATTTCTTCAATCCAAACGTAGCATAAGTCATTGAATATTCTACCTTACTAGGTGTATTAAATCACTAGTTGGAGTGTCAACATGGATGTATTTGATTTCCCTGATGATTCATGTTTTTGAATTTATCAATCCTTTCAACATATAGATGCTCATTGCTCAAAAGGTTACTGATTTAATATGTCAGGGTTATGTCATATACTCAGTTAGGAAGAAGCTAAAAAAGCAATACATTCATTTGAAAGGAAAACAAATCGAGAAATTGAAGAAGTCAGGTGTTGAGGTTTGAAATTCTTACAAACAAATTTTGGTTATATCCCTTTTCATTCCATATTCGCTGACTTTCAAATGCAATCTGTTAGATCACAGATACCATATTGTCTCCAGAGGTAGCCTTCACAGGAGATACAACGTCAGAGTTTTTCCTTGATCCACGCAGTGCTGATGCCTTGAGGGCAAAAATTCTTATAACTGAGGTATTAGATCTTGTATTTGGCAAACAATCTTATAACTGAGGTATATGATCTTGTATCCGATAACTGTTTGAAGATGCTTATAGTGGTCATCTTCATGTATGCTTCATGAAGTCAAGTTTGTGTTTTCAAAGAGGTATCTTGATCATCTAGTCATTAGATTTAGTTTGCAAGGACGTGAAAGTGATCAACTTTTCTTCTTCTACACCATACGACTAATAAATATTAAGAAAGTACTAAATATAATCCCTGATGATTGTAGTAATTTGTTCTTTTCCTCCTCCCCCCCAAAAAAATAAAAAAAATAAAATAAAAATAAAAATAAAATAAAAAATATCAAACATGCCTCCTGGGTACAGGTCATATTAGACATACTACTACTATCCATGAAATTCCATGCACAATATGCATATTTACACGAGTTTTTGATTAGCCCATGTCGTCTTGAATCTTACAAGTGGAAATTTATGCGGTCCATCCAGAAGATATATTGCTAAATATATTTAACCAGTGACTTTCTCTGAATGCTGCCAAATTTCTTGATGAGATCTTCTCAGAGGGATATTATTCTGAAAAATACGACCATTTGAAACCTTTACCAATGAGAACAAAATTGCCGCTTCAAAGCTGCAGAACGAATGACTTCTACTTGTCCATTAGTGTATTAGAACATGATCCTCTTTTATGTCCTTCTACCCTTAGTGGGTGTACTTTTCAGGAAATCCGGGAAGTTAAAGATAAAAGAAAGAGATGAAATAAACAATTTTCAATTGTAACTTCTCCTCTTATTGTAATTATACTGTAAATTGAAATGGTTGTTACAAGTATGTGAATATATAACCCTCGGATTACACCCAAAAAAGAATAATATATAACCCTCGGCTTCATGTGAGCCATTTTAGAAAGCAGGGATTTTAACAAATGAACTCTTCTTTTTACAGGCAACTTTCTTAAATGAAGATTTCAGCATTGAGCATGCACGAGAGCATGGTCATACTCATTTACTTGAGGTATGTCTAATGTTGAAAAACTTGGGTCTGGAGGCAAGAGATGTGTATAGAGAATTCCATAAGGAGAATGGCTAATATTTGGAACTGCATGATTATTAGAATTTCCATCCTTTTATTGATCTTCAGGCTATGGGTGTAATAAAATTGTCAAGTTTCTAAAGTATCAGATTATTTATATGCAGATCATGGAACATGCTAAATGGATTCGAAACAAGGCAATTTTGTTGACTCATTTCTCTTCCCGGTATCATATTGAGGTAAGTAGCTAAATGAATCAAGAGAATAATTGGTAGTATTTAACTAATCCTCTAGATGAACTAAGGTCATATTATAATGTTTGACAAAAGTGGGAATATTCCAGCGTTGCCCTGTTGGCTTATGATTTTATATTCTGAGCAATGTTGTGAATGATTGCTTTGATGGGACTCCTACCTGTCGTCGTGTCAACTCGACCTCCCCTGCCAATAGAAGTCACTGAATTATACATAATAAGCATCAGTTGAGATGTTTTCCATACAAACCTAGTTTTAGTTTTAGTTGGCTCCTACCTATCTAATATGTATCCCTGCATGACCATTTAAAAATTGTTTTGACTGCATAAAAGAACATCATTTTAGAGGATCAAGGAATATTTAGTTATCTCTGTGATCGTTCGTGTACGCTATTGATAGTCATTTTAACCTCTTTTTGGTGCACTAAAGCACTTGGGGGGCAGCCGGGAAGGGGATTCAAAACCAACATGTAATGGTGTTGGAGGTGGCATTTCAGCCACAAATCCGTCCTGTGGGTATTCCTCGTTCCCTCCTCCCAATAAATTACTGCAGACTGAATACCGACCTTCAGGGACATACTTGGCTGCGATTTGCAATCCCAATTCTCATGGAGCTTTTAGGAATAGTCTTGTATGAGATGACCCTTGCTGCTGCTTATTTAAGTAACATATACTGAGAGCTTCACTCTGTTTCCCACAGGACATCCGGCAAGCTGTATCGAAGTTACAATCTAAGGTTTCAGCAAAAGTGATTCCTCTAACAGAAGGCTTTAAGTCGATGTACTCTTGAGCTAAATTCTAGGGTCCCATTGCTTTCCTTTTTTCCTTTTTTCCTTTTTCCCTTTAGGCAATTGTCATAGTTTCTTTGTATTGAATTCTTGCTATTTATTGATCATTTTTCTGGCCCTGAAATGGCATGTTTTAGGATTTGTAAGATATTGGTGAACTGGTAAGTCGTAACATGTATCTATAGGCAAACACACAATATTTTTTATTTTTAAAAAAATCAAAGCAATCAATGAAGAATAATAATAAAGCAGACTATACAAAAATTCAGTTACACTGTCAAGATTTTTGTTATCTTTATTTTAATAAAATGTTACGATCTTAATACTGTTTGTACATACACTGTCAATGTACCAAATTTAAACTAAAAGATATATTACAAATAATACTCCCTCCGTCCCAAATTAATTGCTCAGTTTTGACTTTTTTAAGTCAAATTGACTATTTTTAGAATTAATAATTAAGCATATATAAATATATTTCTAAAATTATAAAAATTGGGATTAGTAATAAATTGTATATACTTTCTTTTGGTTATAATCACTTCATCTATATTTTAGCAAAAATAGTAAAAATATTAGTTTTAAAAATGGTCAATTTGACTTTAAAAAGTCAAACTGAGCAGTTAATTTGGGACGGAGGGAGTATTTAGTAGTAAATTTTAAATTAAAATATTAATACGTATAACTTCAAATTAAAATATTAAATAATATAAAAATTTTGTACGAATTAATATTTTAATTTGAAGTTTACTATTAAATATTAATATTATTTAATATTTTAATTTGAAGTTTACTAGTAAATTAGTAAATATTAATATTAATATTTTAATTTTAATTTGAATATTTAATATTTAATAGTAAACTTCAAATTAAAATATTAAATAATATTAATTATGAATATTATTAGTAAATTAGTAAATATTAATAATAAATTATGAATATTATTAGTAATTAGTAAATAATAATATTATTTAATATTTTAATTTGAAGTTTATTATTAATATTTACTAATAATATTCATAATTAATATTATTACTAATTTACTAATAATATTCATAATATGAAAAAGGAAGCAAATGATTAAGGAAAAAAGGGATGCTACATCCTGTAGTGGTAGGGAAAAAAAAAAAGGGGAAGGCCTACCACTACAGCCTGTAGTGGCAGGGTTGTTCAATAGTGTTTATGGCAAGCGGAATTAATTCTCATATATATATATATATATATATATATATATATGGACAGCGGAAAGAATGTGTATGAGAGTAAAAATGATAAAAAAAAAATATATATATATATATATATATACACCATATTGAAGCTCTCTTACTTGGATATTGAGACATACAATATAGGACACGATACCATATTAGTGATGTTGCCATTAAAGACAATTAGGATGGTGTGAAAATTGTGGTCAAGCTCACCGTTAACACGATCGTAGTATAGCCCAATCATTGAGTCAAAATTTGTTCGTGATGTTTGTGATTAGCAAAGAAAGAATGCATGTGATTTAGCACTCATCAATATGGGTAAATTTGTATACACGAAGCCGAGTTAATTTTAATTGCATTTATTTTTATTTACGCATTGTATGCATGTACATATGTGATTCTACATTGGTTATATTGCAGCAAGTGGCGAAGCTAGGAAGCAATAGCAGTGTGATCAAAATTATTAGTAAGTTATAAAAAATTTGGCGGGGGTTGGGGGGCAACGCCCCCGAGCCAATTTTTTTTAATACTTTATACTTTCGGGTTAAATAAATACATCCAAATATTCAATTTAATAATACTAACAAAAGACTTTGCCTTTTGCGATTTGGCTTTGCCCCTTTTCTCTCTATTTTGTGGTTGAAGTGCTGAACAAATATTGATGTATGAGATTTAGGACTGAGTCTTGGCCGCTTGGGTATCTCTAATTAAAAAAAAAATTTGAGCGGGGTCAAAAATTGAGTAGGGGTCAAAAATTGAGTAAGATACAATTTTTTTTTAAGTTATTTCAAAAATTGAGTGGGGTCAATTGACCCCATATTTATAGCATAGCTTCGCCACTGATTGCAGCTAAGATGAAACAAAAGATCAAAAAGAATATAATAGCATCTTTGGATTATTGTCTCTTGCTAAAATTTATATGCAACCATAAAGGCTATTTTTCGTCACGAATTAAATTGATAATTTTATAAAGAAAATAAATTATTAATTAGCAAGGGCGACATAATAGAAGCATTGCATAATATATTATTATGGTAAGTATTGAAGGTAACTTTTCATTTATTACTATATATATGTTTACATATTTATATATATAGTTAAATATTGATATTGTATGCACATGAAGATGTAATTTGTTTATTTTAAATTAAATTTCTCGTCTTATTTGTCTATATTACTATTAGATTTTAATATAGTAGCAGCGTACTAAATGTATTAATTCAGTTTATGCTTTATTTACATGTACATTATTGGTACGATGGAAGTACTATTTTTATTTAGCAATCTATTGGAAGTACGTACCAGAGAAGAAAGTGAAAAATATTTGGACAAAGATATAGAAAATAAAATTAATTCAAATTTTAACTCCTATATCTTGTGTTGTTTGTTTACATCTGATTGTCTCTTAATGAACTGTCTCTTATTCGCTAAGAGGCATGATGCTGTTTTTTTTGTTACCTCCGAATGCCTCTTAATCGGTAAGACAGAAAATAAAATATTAATAATTAAGAGATACCTCTTAATGAAATTTTTTTGATATTTTTTTTATATAAATATATTCAACAATATTATGCACTCATTTTTATTAAATTGAATATTTTAAAATTATTAAATAAAAAGTTACCCTTTAAAATGATAAAATAGTGTCATTAAGAGATAACTTATTTTTTAGTTATCAAATAATTTTTTAGATTTAGGGATTCAATTTTTTCACTATGTACCCAACAGGTTCCTTATATTGATTCCTTAAATATTGAATTTTTGAAATTTAAAATTTAAAAGTAAAAAGTTAAAATTTGAAAGTTCCAACAGTCAAATTATGTTTTGAACGTTGTAACTATTTTTTTTTTAAAAATAATTGTTGTTTGAATTTAAAAATTACAATTATTTTAATTTAAAAATAAATATTGCTAGAAATCAAAATGTGCAACTATCATTATGTGTTTATGAGAATTAAAACAACTTTATTATATTATAAAATAATAAAATTTATAATTAGTAGTAATATTTTTTACAAAAATAATCAAAATCAAAATTTGACTATTTTTAATTTTTTTTTTTATAGTTTTCTTTCTTCTCTAAATCCTCTGTTTAAAAAATAAAAATGAGTGAATTTGATAGGCACATCCAAATCAGCAATTAAGTGAGATAAGATCCTTTAACTAACATAAAATCGCAATAAATAGGGTGTGAAATGTTATTTTACATAAATAGGGAACGCTCCTTTGATTCCCTCACCCTGAAGAGTTAAATCATATATAGGGATTAAAATAGAGAATTATATAAGAATAAAGAAACTGGTAGATATTGATTTATTGATATATTATTTAAATATGAGGATAGAAAATTTATTAAAGAATCTGTTGTGAATGCTCTTAGTAATCTATACTAAGATATAAAGAGACATCGACAAAAAATAATTACATAGAGTTACGGTTAGTATATATATGTTACATATTTATTATTTAAACCAAGGTGAAATCATAAATCATGATGAGTTTTAAATCACACACACTTCAATAATAGGCAGTTACATTTTTAAACTTTATTGTTTATAAATTACTGGTGTATAATAATAACAACATATAAAAAGATAAAATGAGGGCAATTGTTGAATTGGTTTGATTTGATCTTGTGAGTCTATTAAGACTGAAATAAATATTTATAAACGAAAATAATTAGGATCGCAATAAATTGTCTTCGTCGAGAATTATTACAAGAAGTTAGGATTAATATATATTATATATATATATATATATATATATATATATATTA
>CM029021.1:140922447-140991924 GCA_016801055.1 Panax notoginseng | reverse complement strand
CTAGAATAGGATTTTTTAGTTGTCTAACTTGCTTGGGTATCCATTAGAACTATAAATACATGATGAGAGGCATAAAAGATGAGATATAGGCTAGTTTGGAGGATTCTAAGAGATTAGATTAGAGTAGATTAGGAGTAAAACCCTAGTTGGAGATTAAAGCAACTTGGAGACCATTGAAGATTCAAAGTAGGAGCAAGGAGAGAGCATCAAATCTACAGACAATAGATTCTATCTTCTCATCTTCTTCTATTTTTGTCTTTTATTGTTTATTCAAGTGTGGATTCTTAGTTTTAATTCAATGAACTAATTCTTTGTTTGAGATTACAATGAATCTTATTGTTTAGTTTATTTTAATATGATTCGCTATCAATTAATATGTTCTACTGTGAGGATTGTCTATTGTGATTTGAACTTAATTATTTAATTGATTGGCCATCAATTATCGTGATAATCTATATGAACTCGAGAGATGAAGTATATGTTTAGATTTGATTATGATAGCATGTGTTTGTGATTTCTGCATAGATAGAATTCTTAATTCGTGTTTAGGATAGAGATATGCCTTTATGCCATATGTAATCTTATAGAGAACTTATGCTTTAAATCATTTTTAATTGTAATTCACATAGAGATATAGTGAATTAGTTAATTAGGGTGTCTTGCTTAATTCTATCATCTTTCGATTTAAATGAGTATGGGTATTATGCATCGAGAGATGGTTTTATCTGCTTTAGTGTTCTTGATTAACAATCCAGGATAGAGAATAATTGATGAGAAGTGTGTTACCTTAAATGAAGCAATAAGTGAAGTTGTGATCTTAAATCTCCATTATCTTAATTTAACTAGTGGTAATTAGAATTAGTTTATTTATATAATTTGAAATTCATTCATTTAAATAAGATTGAGTTGGTTATGAGTTAGTACTTGGTGATTTTTATTAAACAATTCCTCGTGGGAACGATACTCTACTTTCACTTTATTACTTGTTGACCACGTATACTTGCGTGTTGTGCGTAATTAGATTTTACCCAACAAGTTTTTGGCGTCGTTGCCGGGGAATTAGTTAATATATTTTTGCCAATATTAGTTTCAATCAAATTAGTCTTAATTTAAACTTTTTTTTTTCATTTTTATTTAATTCTCTTCCCATTTTTCTTTCTTTTCAGGTACCATGAATGACTTTGTGTATCAATGGCCATACACAAACATGACTCAACCAAGGGAAACAGAGATTGATGGACTTAATGCATTTTTCACAGAATCAGTACAAATTGAGGCAAATTCGAAGACGTTGGAGGTTATCGCAGCCCAACGGAGTCGAAGGATGTTAGTTACGTGTGACTATTGCGCTGGCAACCATCAAATTCATCAATGCACCGTCAGTTTTGAACCAGTACAATATAGTGGTGATTACCTCAATAACTATGTTGATCCTAACTATCACCAAGTTTGGGGGTATCACCCGAATTTTTCACGGAGCTATAATTATGATGACCAACATTACGCTCTAAATCCATCATACACACCAGAATTTTCATGTCCACCTCCATTGCCACAAGAAGAAAAGCCAAATCTGAGGGATATAATATTGAAGGGCATAGCAAACCTAGAGGAGATGAGTATTAGCCAAGAGCTGTCAACAAAAAATTTTAATAATTAGATGGAACAACTAGTCACTACCTCAACCAATGGTCCTCAATACATGGCTTCCAAGACTAAAATAGAAAATTCAAGGCTGGGAGAATTATTGTCCAAGTTCATAGCAGATGAGGAGAAGATGAGTAATCAAGCGAAGCCAAATCAAAATCTTACGGATCAGACAGAGCAAATGACCAAAGCCATAAGCAACCTTCCTCCAAACACTTGGCCTTATGACATGGATGACGAAATTGACGGAGAACCCGAACCAAATGTGCGACTGGATGAGCCACAAGATATCGAAAGTGTGGAGACAATTGGGAATAATGAAATAGAGGTCGACGAAGATCTAAATGGGTCTCCACCAACGATCAAAGAGTCAGTCAGATCTGTAAAATCATGCCCACTTGGTAGTCATGTCGTCGGCGAAGCTGTTGATGACATAAGAGCGGGTACAATTTTGAATCCATGGTGGGACGAGAAAGAAATGATAGACGAAGAGCCCATTATGTGTGACAAGCTTCCATGCCCCAAAGTGATCACATACATAATGGAGAAAACACCTAGCTGTGGGACGTTCTTAATTGAGATCATACCAAATTAGAGCATGTTAGGTGACTTTGATGCATTGGCCATCACAAATGGGAACCTACCAAAAACTATATTATTTCCGATGGATGAAGGGTTCCTCAATTATCGAAGAGGAATTGGATAGTGCTGACCAGACAAAATCAGGCTTACGACGTTAAAACTAGCGCTACTTGGGAGGCAACCCAAGCTCTAAACTTTTTTCTTTTAGTTATTATTTAAATCTTAGTTTATAATCTAGTTTAAATATGTGTTTTTCATAGAATATTGACAACATCTTTGGAAGAGTTGTAGATAACTGAGTCACAGGCTAGTGCCCCCCTAGCACGGACCGCGCTACACAAAGCACAGATGCAGCGCGGGGCGCGCTACTACCCCAGAACTTACTGACATGCCAGCGCGAACCGCGCCAATTCGTCGATCCCACAGCGCGGGGAGCGCTATAAACAATGTATAATGAGCGCGGGGCGCGCCAATGCTTTACCATGCTACTGAACTCCTAGCGCGGACCGCGCTACCAAATACATAGGCACAGCGCGAGGCGCGCTACTACACCAGCAATTCGTCGATCTCCTAGCGCGGGGCGCGCTATCTCATGCATATCCATGGAGCGGGCCGCGCCGCTCAGAAATCTCAGGTGTTAAAAAATGTTCTAATTGCAATGTTAGTCAAGTCCAACTCAAGTGTGGTGCCCGATTTATTCCAATATGTCTGGCCTATTCTTCAGACTTAGCAGACAAGGAGGAAACTGCTGTATTTTCAGGGAAGTCCTCTGCTTTACTTTTTTCTATTTCAGCCATTGAGGACAATGTCTAGTTTAAGTTTAGGGGCATTTTAGTGTCGTATTGCATATAGTTAGTTATTTATATTGTAGTTCATATAGTTACATTTAGTTTTTGCATTCAGTTTCTTGAAGAAAAAAAAAATTAAATTAAAAAATTAGTAGTTAGTTTACTATGTTTATATAGCATTTAGTATATCTTACATGAGTCCAGCTGTTTGATATTTACAGTTTGTTTTGGCCAATGATGAGATTAGAATTGGGTAGACAAGTATAGTACTGATTATTAGAGCATTAATGTGATTTCTTGTTATGAATTGAGTCTTTTTCTGTTTGAAACTGGTATAATAAGGATAGCACAGTAAAAATAACTTGTTGAATGATTGAGTTTAAATTGATACATAATCGGACTCTAAAGGATAATGCTAGTTTGAATGAAAGAATAACAAGAATAAGTAGTGATGGCTAAAGTTAGACAAGAACCTAAGTTTGGGAGAATATTTGGGGTACATAAGCTTAAAAAAAAGAAAAAAAAAAGAAAGTATGAATAAACACCGTGGCGTGCTTGTCTAGTTTTATGGCATCTGTTACTTAAGTAAGTAAGCCCGAGGGGATTATCTTTACCTAGCGCCCTAAGGTCTTAATGGTCTGGGAGTCGTTGGTCGAAAGCTCGTTAAGGTAGCATTGAAAAGCCTGAGGGAATAAGACATTGCATAGCTATGTGTATATAAACCAAAAGAAAAAAATGAATAAAACGGGAAATAAGAGTAAAAAGCCCCTGTAGATAAAAAATAAAGCATAAGTATCCCATATTGACCCTCGATATTGGTAATTGTTTGATTTTAGTTGGATCTAGCTTGTTGTTGGATTTCTTGAGTTTACACTGTATGATGCCTTCGAAGAGACTTGTTATGTGTTAAATTTGATTTTATATCAGCTAACATTGTTGTGGAGCATACACGCACTATATTAGTGATAACAGTCTAAGATTTGATGATTGATTGGGAAGTTAATGATTTGTTTTGATATGATGTATTATCGTGTTTACTTGATTTTTCTAAGACCGGTTGAATAGACTTATTTTAGTCATTACTGTTGGATTTGTAGGCATGTAGATTAGTTGCATTGCATAGCATTGTTGTTTTATGTTTTTGCTTGAGGACAAGCAAATATTTAAGTTTGAGGGTATTTGATAAGTAGGTTTTATACCTACTTATCCGATATCTATTACTTGAATTAGTTGCTTAAACCTGTGTTTCTTAGTTACTTTTCATACATTTTATGTTATTTTGTAGGCTATGACATAACATTGGCATGAAGAAACAATGAAAAGCAATTTAGACATCTTTTGGACTAAAATATGCAAGCAAGTGTAAGAAGGGAAGATTGTTGGGCTTTTAAAACTAAGTTGGATGCATGTTCTGGGCTTGAGACTTGGATTTTATTTTAGATCTACTTCTTAGCTTTTCGGAACATCTTGAATCATCCCAATCAGAGTTCGGATGTGAGAGTTATGACCTTTTTATCAACAAAGATCAAAGTTAAGAGTTGTCATGCTTGCCAATTACATAGCGTCTACTTCAAGCTCGATTTTCGCCTTGATCCAGCCCGGATCTGTTAATTGTTAAAGAATGAAAGTTGTAGATCTCGTCGAGATCTTCGATTTGATAGGTGCCAGGCCCCGTAACTCCAAGCAGATCAAAAGTTATGCCTGTTTTATCAAAGGACGTTGCAGTAGAAATCAGAGTAGCGTGGACCGCGCTAGGCCACCAGAAAATCTGTCATCGTAGCGTGGGGCGCGCTCTAAATGACCTAGGGACGGCGTGGGGCACGCTGTTCGGTGAGGGGACAGCTGTTTTGGGTTATTTGGTGTCCAATTTGAGCTAAAATAGGATTCTTAGTTAACTTGCCTAACTTGCTTGGGTATCCATTAGAACTATAAATACATGATGAGAGGCATGAAAGAGGAGATATAGGCTAGTTTGGAGGATTCCAAGAGATTAGATTAGAGTAGATTAGGAGTAAAATCCTAGTTCTTATGAGATTGGGAGATTGAAGCAACTTGGAGACCATTGAAGATTCAAAGTAGGAGCAAGGAGAGAGCATCAAATCTACAGACAATAGATTATATCTTCTCATCTTCTTCTATTTTTGTCTTTTATTGTTTATTTAAGTGTGGATTCTTAGTTTTAATTCTTTGTTTGAGATTACAATGGATCTTATTGTTTAGTTTATTTTAATATGTTTCGCTATCAATTATTATGTTATATTGTGAGAATTGTCTATTGTAATTTGAACTTAATTGTTTAATTGATTGGCCATCAATAACCGTGATAATCTATATGAACTCGAGAGATGAAGTATAGGTTTAGATCTGATTATGATAGCATGTGTTTATGATTTTTGCATAGATGAAATTCATGATTCGTGTTTAGGATAGAGATATGCCTTTACGCCATATGTAATATTATAGAGAACTTGTGCTTTAAATCCTTTTTAATTATAATTCACATAGAGATATAGTGGATTAGTTAATTAGGGTGTCTTGCTTAATTCTATCATCTGTGAATTTAAGTGAGTATGGGTATTATGCATCGAGTGATGGTTTTATCTGCTTTAGTGTTCTTGATTAACAATTCAAGATAGAGAATAATTGATGAGAAGTGTGTTAACTTAAATGAAGCAATAAGTGAAGTTGTGATCTTAAATCTCCATTATCTTAATTTAACTAGTGATAATTAGAATTAGTTTATTTATATAATTTGAAATTCATTCATTTAAATAAGATTGAGTTGGTTACGGATTAGTACTTGGTGATTTTTATTAAACAATTCCTCGTGAGAACGATACTCTACTTTCACTTTATTACTTGTTGACCACGTATACTTGCGTATTGTGCGTAATTAGATTTTACCTAACAGTGCCGCACTACACTATATAATGCAGTTGTATTCCATATATATAATATATTAAGTATCTCCTTTTTACTATAAATCACCCGTTGGTATAGAAATAAATATTTTAATGATACACCTTTATTTACTCCTATACTTTAGAGTACACGTTTAATTGTCTCATTACATAGGATGAGATAACCACACTTATTTAAATCAACCTTATGATTTAATTACTTTTACCATATAATTTTTGTATATCATTGGTTCCGATTAAATGTCACACTTCAATTAGTCTTAAGCCATAAGTATTATATATTACTACTGCTTACATTTTTTCATATTACACATAGTAATATTATTTAATAATTATGCACACATTAATATTTTAATTGGGCTAAATATCATTTAGTTGGGTACTTACAACCCACACAATAATTAATTAATATTAATCATTTCTTTTCGATAATTATTATGGATTCCTCTAATTAATAGAATATAATATTCTATAATTTCGCTTAATTAACCAATATTTAATCCGAGTTAATTAATCTAAACCTTTATTCAAATCCATCCATGGACAACTTAACCACCATTTAAGATTTTTATTATCCTTATGAGTCCTTAATACCCATTTCTTAAACTTTAAATTCCAAAAACTGATTTTACAGACCGGTGCAGCTGCGCTGGTCACAAGCTTGGAAATGGCGTAGCTACGCCATACCAAATTTAGAGGTAGACAAGTTCTACACCAGCAGAAATGAAACCTATGCTTTTAAAAACTTTACACACCCTCTTAAGCGTTATCTCGTCTAACATTAATCACACTTTTGGTTCCACATCATCAGTTACTATTCACCTTAATAATTTAGGAATCACACTTCGAGTTCTAAAACTTTATTTTCCTGCTTAGTTTAATCAACTATACATATCCTTTACGGTTTCATACCACCGATAACGCAAAACTCGAATGTAACACCTACATACATTCCTTTCATCTTCGCTTCTTGTTGTGTATTGAATTACGTAATAATCCTCTAACCATTTCAAAGGTATATCGATTATCTACTCTCGTCAACAACGTTCATATATACCAGTCTAAACCAAGCACGCGTCGAGCCTTTAATAGTATTCAATACAGTACACTAAGTGGTTTCCCACAAACAACCAACAAATTAGTTTCCGTCTCGTCTACACTGTTTTCACAGTGAGTTAGATCGGTTACTAATCCGTATATACCTCCGCTCTCTGAAGGAATCATTTAGCTCAGCTCCTATACATCCACCATTAAAGGGTACGGTCGCACCGCATTAGACTTGATACTTACTCGTACAAATGCTCAAAAAATGGTGATATCAAAGATATTTAATGTCACAAAACTAATGCTATTTAATAATAAATAATTATTAAAATAATTCTATAAATTATTTAATGTCGATAGATAAATCTTATCCATCTTCTTACTAATTCATCTCTACAATTTATCACAAATTTATAATAATGATATATATTCATTAAACACAACATTACGTAGCTCATATTACCCTATGTAACACAATACCACATACCTCGTAACACAATATATATATATATACTCATTCGAACTCATCTCATGCTTTAAGAATTTTATTCACTAAATTTTTATTTTAATAATTTCTGAAAATTTGGGTTCTTACAATTATGTCACACCTTGCTATTCAAGCAATGGAACAGATGTAATTCTACATCAATGGGCAAAGCTAAGGACCAAAGCAACCTGTGCTACATATCCAATCGGCAAGAATAGCGAGAAAGAAAAAAAAAGGGTCCTTAACACTAATATACAACAATTAGAAAGTAATTACAAAAATAAAACATACACAAAATAATTACAAAAATAACGCAATTCATATTAATAAGGAAACCTAAAATTAAGGAGAAATATCTGCCATAACTAATCATTCAAATTCAAATATCTGGGATCTAACCACAAAAATAAATTCAAATTCAAATTTTATAGGAAAGACTGCACAAATTTTGTACTTTGCAGGAGGTGGCGGAGACAATTTTCAGAGGATGTGACAGCGTCGGAGGAGGTGGTAATGGTGGCTTTAGAGGCGGCGGTGATGGCTATGGAGGAGGTAACAATGGCGGTGGTGGCGGGATGGCGGTGGTTACAGAGACGGTGGAGGTGGAGGCTTGGGCGGTAGTGGCGGGAGCAACCATTTTCTGGTAGTAAAAGAAAATTCTCAAGATACTGCAGAGGAGAAGATCGTTAGTAATGTCATGGTAACCAAACTTTTATAACAAGATAACCAAAACTTTTATACTAAGGTAACCAAACTTTTATACCAAGGTAACCAAACCTTGGTAATTACCAAGGTAACCAAACTTTTATACTGAGTTAACCAAACTTTTATACTAAGGTAACCAAACTTTTATATCAAGGTAACCAAAACTTTTATACTAAGGTAACCAAACTTTTATACTAAGGTAACCAAACTTTTATACCAAGGTAACCAAACTGTCATACCAAGGTAACCAAACATTTATATCAAGGTTACCTTGGTATGAAGGTTTGGTTACCAACTGCACTATGAAAAAACTGATGGTATGGAGGTGGATTGGTTACCTTGGTATGACAGTTTGGTTACCTTGGTATAAAAGTTTGGTTACCTTAGTATAAAAGTTTGGTTACCAAACTTTTATATTGAGGTAACCAAACTTTTATACTAAGGTAAACACCAATCAACACCAATCAACAAAAAAAAGTGATCATAAATTCATAATTAAACACACATTTTGCTTAAAATTAAGATCATAAACCCCAAATGAATGAAATTAAAGAGAAAACCTTAAAAACTGGTGCTCGAGAGAGAGAGAGAGAGAGGTAAATAGAAGTACTTACAAAAACAGAGTACAAAAAAATATGAAGAACAATTGGAAGAATGAAAGAGAGAGAAAAAAATGGCAGGATAAAAGAAAATGGAAGAAATGGCGTCTTCATCTTTTATACAAAAATGACAGAAATGGCGTCTTCATCTTTTATACAAAAATGGCAGAAATGGCGTCTTCATCTTTTGAAGAAAAAATGGCATAATAGAAGAAAATGAGAGAGAAAATGGCAAAATGTCGTCTTCATCTTCTCTCTTCACTGGTGTCTTCATCTTCTCTCTTCACTCTTCAACTTTTGTCTTTAAATATGAAAATAGAAGAATAGAATTACAGTGACGTACATAAAATGGCAGTAGGAGGAGATGAGAGAGAAAATGGCACCTACCAAAACTAATCCCCTAAATTAAGGAATTCTAATTACACTGATATTGTCATGTCAGTCATTACATATTAATCCCTTAATTTAAGGACCTTTAATTATGTTAAGATTGAAAATAAAAGCAAAAAAGTGTAATACTTTTGTAATTATTTTATAGGTGTATGATTTTTGTAATTATTTTTAAAAATGTACTACTATATGTAATTTATCCAAAAAAAAATCCTCTTACAACCCAGATCATCAAGGGTGCCTGCTAAAAAACAGCACAAATGATGTTCTTACAAACATTCACAACACCTTCAGTGCGCTGCACTCGACTCAACACTTCAATCTGTGTACATTGCATAATAGAAATCAAGCTTCTGAGCACCTATTAAGTTTTCTTAGTCAAACAAACCACCTGTGCCTAATCCCCCTCGCAGCAACTCCTTCCGACGCTGCTCTTCTAAAGGATCTGGACTCTTCATTATTCTTCTCATTTGTGTGAAAATAAAATCAAGGCCAATTTAATTCTAAGCTTCAAATAAAATGCTTAATCAGTTCCTGAATCTTTATTCGTCAGTCCTAGAATACCTGTCTTGAGCATTATGAGCAGGAAAAGTAGACACTGCTGCATTCTGCAAACCTAACAATAAATAAAATTAAAATACTTTACACTAAAAAATTAATGTTGTAACATGAAACATCCGAAAATATAAGTACATATATGCAAAGACCTCCAAAATTTCTCCACAATCATCAAATCAAAGAGCTTTATAATAAACTAAATAGGTTATCCACACCATAAATCATCACATCACTATATATATACATCCCACAATAATGTACACAACCAGTTGTAAACCACATATATAAATTTTATAGTAATAAAAACTTCATCCGAAAACCAACAGAGTGACTAATTTCCTCTCAAGAAGCTTAATGGGTTTGACGAAATCAAAACCCCTGAAATGAACCCTAAGATTCGTTCATTTGGTTGCAACAGAAAATTAGAAAATACCTTGCGAATGCGTCAGTCGGGGTCTTACCGTTTGCGTCGCCGGAGTTTTCGGCCGGAGCTCCAGCAGATTTTTCCAAAATCAGCGTCGATCTTGGGAGATAGAGAAAGGAGAGACAGAGAGGCGAGAGCAGCTGGATCTGTTGTTAGAGAGAGAGAGAGTGATTTGAATGAGATGGAGTGTTTTTTTTTCTTCTTAACCCATTGACCCGATTTGGAATCCAACATTTTTTTCCAACCCATTCAAATCAGATCTTGGACCGTTGGATATCGTCCAATGGATGAGAAGGAAAGTTCAGAATTTAAGCCAAATCTGGGCTCCCCCTCTCTCCGTTTCAATTATCCCATTTTTATATCCTCTCCCTCCTCCTTTCTCTCCCACCAACCTTTCCTGCCCAAATTAATTAGAATGAATCTGAACCGTCTTTGTGTTTTTCCGCCCAAATCAATTAGAATGAATCTGAATCATCCTTGTGCTTTCTCGCCCAAATTCAAATTGAGTTCTATCTTATTAATATAAACCAGTTGATAAAACATGCACGGGCTAGTTTGAATAATGATTTTAATAATTTGTCAGACATTCATGTCAAAAAAAATAATACATTATTCAGTAATTATTTTACCCTTAAATGCCTAATAACACTAATCAAATAATGATATTTGAGTTTAATTGGAATACTAAATCCTAATAAATTTTTGCGCTAAACTAAATTGATTATAGTAATATTTGAGGGGGAAAAACCTACGCTATATATTTTAATTAATTAATTTAATAATGATATTTACAAATTTTTAATCGGCTATATCTAAAAATTGAATATCTTAATAAAATTATAATAATTAAATTATCTTACATAAAATTGGTCAAGATATATTATCTTAAACAATTTTTTAAATAAAAAATATTTTAAACCTACCTTCTCTTGTTAGAGAATAAAAATAAAAAATTATTTATGTGTATCATCATTTATGTGTATTTATATATAAGAATAGAAGAATAAATGAGTTGTCAAATTAAGTGAGTTAACTCACTTAATTAATTAAAAGTGGACACAACAATTTTTTCAATTTATTTGATTTGATGATGTAATTATTTAATAAATTTTTTCAATTAATTTGATTTGGTGATTTCATCATTTATATATATAAAAGTATATAAGTATTGAAGTAGCGTCCTCCGGATTCCAAAACCTCGAATGAGCATGAAAAAATTAACAAAAATAAATTCTGGCATGGCTATCAATTGAATATGGCATGCATAGCATCAACTTGATCGTAATGCTTTTATTTAATACAAGTACTTAATATTTTTTTATATATGTATTATTAAACCTTACAATATTTAAATATTACAATATTACAATACAGGGGAGTGGAATTTGAATTCCACCTATCGCCTGGACTACTTCTTAATTATCACACTTCTGATAAAGTGATAGTATTAATTTATTAACCCTCGGACTAATAGAGTATTACAATATTGTAAGATAAGATTATAAAGGTAAAAAACCAAAAAAAAAAAGACGCTACTATGATGAGATTTCACTCTTTATTTGCCACCGGCCCACCGCTAACTAGTTGTAGTATACGGTTGTACCCTCCACCATATATAACCTCCCTAGCTACCACCCCTAACGGTGGTTATCGCCTCAATTACCGCGGCCACAATGGTTAATTAATTGCCACCAGGGGGTCCATAACCACGTGAGGGACCTACTGGATATGGACCAGTATAAGTACCTGGCCCATTAGGATCATCAATGAATTCATTCTTGGCATCTCTCAAACCAATTGTATTCTTTGTCGCTGGCTCAGCTGCATCTGTACATATATATATTAATTACAAACATAATTGTTAGAGTTAAAGATCTAATATTAGATACAACTATAAATTATATAAAGAACATATAATATATTCAGATTCATCAAATTATAGATATTACATGTCTAATGTATTCATTAATACGTTTCGCACACTTTACAGTAATCCACACATCAAACATCAATTTACATAGCAACTAAAAAACTGTAACGGCTATAATATAGGTTTAAACAGAGTTCTAAAATATTAGACAAATTCAAAACCGGACTATTAATAGATCACCAAACTCAAATATACATGACACTTTGCTTAATCCAGAGGCAACCCGCTCACCCAACTACGTAGCCGGTCATAGTAATTGTAGTTCGAACCCGTTGAATTAAGTATGAGTTAATTATATATATATATATATATATTATGGTTAAAACTTACTGATTTTGTTTGAAGTGGACGTAGAAGTAGTCTCGGCCAAGTCTCTAGCAGGTGGCCCCTCTGAAGTATTCACTAGAATAACAAAAGCCGCCACTGCAAGAGTGAAAAGAATAAGCGACTTCTTGGAACCCATATTCGTTAAATTTAGTTGGTTGTCTTTCACAACAATATTATATTATATTCTCATATATTCTGTAGTGAAATATGAGAAACAAAGTTTAATATTTTGACCTCTATTAATAGAGACATTAGAATGTATGGACACCCTCCAATCCAATATCCCAATTTAAGCGATATTATCTTTATGTAATTTGAAACATCAAAGAAAATAATTGAAGCTTGGTGGACCCTTCTTTTTTATTGTTATTTAACTAAGGGTAAAGTAAAAGAGATATACAACCAGAAATTCTTTTTTATATATTTCAACATTTTAACATCAATTTAAGAAATATTAAAAATATAAAATCAACACAAAAGTAATTAGCTACAAATATTTTTTATTACATAATTTAAATAAATTCATATTAATTTTAAATTTTAAAATTTTTATAAATTAATTTTAAAAATTAAAATGTGTCTTTAATTTTAAATTGAATGGAACACGCACTTAAATTGAAACAGATATAATAAAGACTTGACCATTAAAGCGAGTGGATATGTGAATATCTGTCACGGTTTTAAATTTTCAACAGAAAAGAAGAAAGGTATTAATGACCCCGAAAGTTGTTGGCATTGAAATTTGAAATATGAGCATGAGAAAAAATATCTAAGTTGTCTTTATTGACCAACTTCTACTCACCGCAGAAAAAGATAATAATAGAATTTCGAAAGGCAATGATTTTGACGCATTCAAAATAGTTTTGCACAAGTCATTCTAAGTCTTTAAATATATAGTATAAAATTTAAATATAAATTTTATATTTACAAATATTAACTTCTGTATAAAATACGATAAAATATAAGTTGTAAGTTTCGATACAAATATTTTTTCGTAGATAATATTCAAATTTAAATAAAATCTTCATTATAATTATTATCATACTATTTTATAAAATAATGATGATTATTATAGTAACCATCTTAGATTATCACTCCATTCTCCGACTAGTCCTAACTATATTCTCATTTCCTGAAGATAACAATGAAAGAAAAGGGTGAGCTCAACTAGCCCAATAAAAAATATTATGATTAAGATAATGTAGAACAAATTATCTTTAATCATCACCAGAAAAAAATCTGATAGAATAGAATAGACAACAAGTTTTAGATCAACAACTGCAGTAAAAATATCAATCCATTAGGAGAATCAAGTAGAACATGATGTCTACTATCTTCTATGATTTAAAAGTCCATCATCAATATTTTATTCCTGTAACATCAATCAATAATTATTTCTAATCAACGAATTATCTATGCAATACGGACCAAAGATAATCGTTTGTATCACTAGTAGTCATGATCATACCAAACACCTGTCCCTTTATGCACTATGGGCCAAAGAGAACTTTTATCACACATTTATCTGTAACATTAAATGTCATGATTATACCAATACACAATTTCTGATCATAATCATACCAACTAACAGTCAATCTTTGCACTACGGACTAAATATGACTTTCACCACAATATAAACATAAGGATGAATACAATGATATAAATAATGAATCAAGTGAGATCAATGATAAATATTATAGATTTATAATTTAATTTATCTAGAGTTCAAGAATGTCCAAATTATCAACATGATCACCAATTGTAGAGTAAAATTCAAAAATGATATTTAAGATTCATATTTCAAAGGTAATTTGGACAAAAAAAGAAAAAACTAATTTCATCGTGAATAGTACTCTGGCATGAATAGTAACTCGGATGAATAGTATTTTGGCATGAATAGTACTCCGAAATAAAAAGATTAAAATTTAATAAAAAAGTTCATACCAATATTCCAGTAAAATGATATTAGATGAAGTGCAAACTATTAAGGATATTCTACTAATTTCAGAGATTATAAAAGCAATATTTATCAAAGTAAGTGTAGATTTAGGAATATAAATTGAAATAATATCACTTACATACTATAGAGTATGGAAGAAAATAATATTTCTTACAAATATTGAACGAAAATAATATCTCATACCTTAGTATATCGGAGATATTCTTAAGAAAATCTTGCACTATTAGCTACACTCAAAATATTCTTATACTAGAAAGAAATACGCACATTATTATTGAAGAAGAATTCTCTGATTCTAGTAAACAATCTATTTATAGGAGAATGGCAGGACACTATTTAAAAATAATTACGATTAAGATAATGTAACAATGAAAGAAAAGGGTGAGCTCAACTAGCCCAATAAAAAATATTATGATTAAGATAATGTAGAACAACTTATCTTTAATCCTCACCAGAAAAAAATCTGATAGAATAGAATAGACAACAAGTTTTAGATCAACAACTGCAGTAAAAATATCAATCCATTAGAAGAGTCAAGTAGAATATGATGTCTACTATCTTCTATGATTTAAAAGTCCATTATCAATATTTTATTCCTGTAACATCAATCAATAATTATTTCTAATCAATGAATTATCTATGCAATACGGGCCAAAGATAATCGTTTGTATCACTAGTAGTCATGATCATACCAAACACATGTCCCTTTATGCACTATGAGCCAAAGAGGACTTTTATCACACATTTTTCTGTAACATTAAATGTCATGATTATACCAATATATAATTTTTGATCATAATCATACCAACCAACAGTCAATCTTTGCACTACGGACTAAATATGACTTTCACCACAATATAAGTGTAAGACCCCAAATTATTAATAAATGAAATTTAATTTCCTCTATTTATTATTCTGAAATAGTAAGGGTTGATTTGATTAATGTGGTTAGTTATGGGTAAAATGCATAAATATTTTAAATAAGCAAGTGGTTATAAAATATTCATTGTTGTCGGGGAATATTCACTTGGTCGTGGAATATTCTTACTGTCGGAAAATATTCGTACGACGGCTCAGTCTTTTGTGGGCCACATAACGGAAAGCGATTGGATGAAGAAAACGATAAAAATAAGTTGTTTATAAATAACGGCGTAGTTGTTACCGTTAATACTGTTGGAATACCCGGTGGTTAAAGCACGGTAATACGCGTTGTTGCACAGTAGCACACGGTATTGCACCAATTATTAATTCTTACGTAAGAAGGCACTACTCAATAATGGTTACAGTAATTACTGTTTAATATTTTATTGATTAAATAATTGTTACGTTGATATTTTATAATTGTCACTACACAGTATTTTTTATTATCGGAGCAATAATTCATATTATCTGAATAATATTATTAGATAACATTATTGACAATGTCTAAAAAGTTCTGTCTAAGGAGAGGTTTGGTCATCTAATTGCGCGCCAGTAAGAAAAAATCCTTATTGAAAAGCCCCCTCTTTCCTAGGAACGGCCTGGTTGTCAGTACTGTGATTCTGTAATATTATTTGTGTATAATTAATTATTGATTTATATGATGAGGAAAATATTAATTTTATGTGGATATAGATGGAGAAAATTTTTAATGTGACAATTGTTAAAAATTAAAATTTTTTTTGATAAAATAATTCATTTAAATATATTATTTTAATAATATATTGATGGTGATATTTTTACAATGAATGTGGGATATATGAGTATATGAGGAGAAATAGTATTTTTGTGGTATTAAATGATTAACACATGTTTTGTGTGTTGGTGGATACAATTCTTGACTGAAAATTTATTATTGACTGTAAAATCGCCCGTTTGTGGATTTCGATCAATTTCTGTTTAGAATTTGGAAAAATTTTCTTCTGCAAAGTTGTAGAGAATTGAATTTTCTATAAAAACACGCGAGATTCGAATTTTCTGATAAAAGGGCTATTTATTATGGATTATTGAAGTTCTGAAGTTCCGAAATAATTGATTTTTGGAAGTTTTATTTATTATTTTGAAGAAAAACGTTTTTTGGCATTTAAGTGGGCTAACATGTGATATAAATGGGCTGAGATCAGATGTCTAGAGGTGGGCTAAAAATTTTTTGATAAATATATTAATATTATATTAAATTTTCTACTTTGGTGTTCTAAGCATTTTCCGATAAATAGGGTGCTTAGGTTAGAATTGAAAATCACACCAGAAACATAAGTTTCTCTCTATTTCTCTCTCTATATCGAGCGTATTCTTGTGAGTATTTGAAACTTTGAGTGTTGTTATACGGTGCAAGTTTCCTTCAACACTATATCTAGTATTCCCGTCAGAAGTACCGTCTTTCCGAGGTAAGGGATGTTATTTCTTCTTAAATGATATTATTTTCTTCAATATCATTATGCCGAAGTATTGATCTGAACTTTTTATCAAATTTAAAACTTTTCATGTCGGAGTTACTATTCATGAGTTACTATTCACGAGTTACTATTCACCGAAAAATAAAATTTTCTTCTTTTCGTCCAAAATATCTATTCTGGATACTAGCTTTGATTGTATCCATGTTTTGATCATTCTTGAATTTTACTCCACTATGATTATTTATGAGGTATTTTTGGACATGGAATAGCTGAAATACGAATCCTTAATATTTATTATTTTGTTTCACTGGATTCGTTTTCTTTAAAATATTTTTTATCATCCTCAGTCCTAAATGATGATATAATTGAATATCTTTGGCCTGTAGTGCAAAGATTAATAATTTCTGATGAATATCTTTGGCCTGTAGTGCAAAGATGAACAGGTGTTTAGATGAACATGACCAACTGGTGAATATCTTTGGCCTGTAGTGCGAAGATGAATATTGATTGATGTTACAGGGATAAAATGCTGATGATGGACTTTTAAATTCATAGATAATAATAGATTTCATTCTCTACGTAACTCTTCTATGAATTATTATTTTCCGCTGCGAATATTGATTTAAAACTTGTTGTCTATTGTATTATATTATATTTTTCCCTGTTAAAGACTAACGATAATTTGTTCTATGTTATCTTAGTCATAATGTTCTTTACTGGGCTAGTTGAGCTCACCCTTTTCTTTTTTGTTCCATTTTTCTCAGGAGGCGAGAATGTAGCGAGTACTAGTCGGGGTATGGAATGAAGGTTCTAGGAAGTTGTTTTAGTAGTCCTCACCATTTTTTTTGTAAAATATTGTACCAATAATTGTAATGAGGACTTATTTGAGTGTGGATATTGTCTGGATGATAATATTTGTGTTTACACTCACAGTTTTTATGTTGTATTAATAAAGTTGTAGTTGTTTTTGTACCATGTTATTGACGACTCAGAATGAGTGTTGTATACCTGTTTTGGGGGCGTCACAGTTGGTATCAGAGCTTAGGGATATGATCTCTGGCAGAGATCGGGGAATAGAATTAGGAGAGGAGAGACGAGTAAATCCTTCGCTAGTGTGTCCTACCTAAGCTTATTTGTTGGTCGGTCATAATATAGGGATATTATGTGATATGTTAATTTGTTAAATTAACCTTTGTTTTATGGCAGTATTTGAGAATGTCGACTGAGAATGTTAACAGTGGAGTAAATGAGACGGTGGAGATGCCTATACTCACCAACGAGGAGAACGTGCAATAGGCGGGCAATGTTCCTCCTGTGAACAACACCACTGAGCAGACGGTGAACGATGAGATGTTTAGAAGCTTTTTTGCGATTCATGCAAAACCAGACGAAGGAGATTCCTGTTCAAAATATAGGAAGAAACAATGGCAACGCACAGCTGGTCACAGCTAAGCAGTTCAAAGAGTTGGGACCACCAGAATTCTGGGGAAAGCCGGATCCGATCATGGCGGAAACGTAGGTCAAGCAAATTACCAAGATATTCGATGTCTTGGGATGCACGGAGGAACAGAAGGTTCCATTCACCACCTTTATGTTCCATGGCGAGGCAGACTACTGGTGGGAGTCTGTGAAACGTACCCATCCAGCCGCACTCAGCATGTCTTGGGAGACATTTCAAAAACTGTTCAATGACAAGTACTTTCTTGAAAGTATTCGTCATATGAAGGAGGTAGAGTTTATTAGAATGGAGCAGAATAACATGACGGTGTCCCAGTACGAGGCGAAGTTTGCATAGTTGTCCAGGTTTGCACCTCATTTGGTGGAGAATGAGGAACGTATGACGCGGATGTTTCTGAGAGGTTTGAAACCCGGCATACGTCAATATCTCATTTCTCATAAATTTTTTCTCTATTCAGATGTTGTCAACATGGCTCAATTATTAGAGCGAGATAACGAGTACGGTCAACCGAGGGACCACAACCAGGATCATATCGGTGACAACAGTCATCAGAACAATGATAACCAGCGGAGAAAGAAGAATACGGACAAGAACGGCAACCACTCTGGTGGTAATCGTGGCCATGAAAATAGAAGAAGCGAGTCGGGAGGAGATTTTAAAAAGAGGAGATTCAACAATGATAATACGAAGACGTCAGCACCAGCAGCAACTGGTTCCAAGGGAGGAGAACGACCACCAGTCATATGCTATAAATGTGGAAAAGAGGGACATATCAGCCCAAACTGTCCACAACAGTTCAAGGTATGCTATAATTGTGGAAAGGAAGGACATATCGCTCGAGATTGTACGGTAGCGAAACCAAGTTCAGCGGGGACGGTGACTCAAAAGGCTGTCCCAGAAAAGTCAAAGTCAACGGTTCTTGGAAGAGCGTTTGTCGTGACTGGTCAACATGCGAGGAACCAAAACGAGGTGATCACGGGTAAGCTAATCATAAATTCATGTGAAGTTTATACCTTACTAGATACCGGTGCTACCCATTCATTTATTTCTCCTGCTTGTGCTCAACGTTTAAACTTGACTCCGGAGAAATTAGACTTTGATTTATTTGTGGAGACTCCGTTAGGGGAAACTTTCATCACATCCACTGTTTATAAATCTTGTTTGATCCAAGTTGGCACCATCACCTTACCTGTTGACCTTATCTCTTTAAAGATACTTGCATTTGACGTGATTTTAGGAATTGATTGGTTAACTATTCATCATGCCAAAATTGATTGTTTCCGTAAGGTTGTTAGTTTTCATATTCCTAAGCAACCTGTTATTCGAATTCAAGAAACCAAACCATTGAAGTCAAACTCTTTCATATCAAGCCGTAAAGTCATTCGTTTATTGAAAAACGGATGTCAAGCTTTCTTAGCCATGTCATGGACTTGAACAAAAATACGTCAGATTTGAATGATATTTCTGTTGTTAGTAAAATTTTTGACGTATTTCCTGAAGAATTTATTGGCTTACTCCCAGAGCGTGATATTGAATTTTGTATCAACTTTGAACCCGGTACAAAAACTCACTTCTAAAATCTCATATCGAATGGCTCCTATTGAACTTCAGGAGTTAAAAACCTAACGGTAAAAGTTTATACCTGAGCCTTTATCTGGTGACTTCCTTTGTGGAATACACCGAAGCCAGACTCTCCGTAGGGGACGCCATATTCGTGCGGTAGTAAACTGATAGGTGTCATTGTGACGTGCTATCCAAGATTGGGATATGAGTCACAGTTGAGAGCAACCTAAGTCAGTAATCGAAATACGTAGCTTTCTGGTTATTATCAGAGATTCGTAAAAGTATTTTCTCGAATCGCTACTCCATTAACTCAGCTGACTCAAAAAGATACAAACTTTGAATGGACAGAGGTATGCGAGAAGAGCTTCCAAGAATTTAACATGCGACACCGACGTTGGCTCGAGCTGTTGAAAGATTTCGATCATACCATCCAATACCATCCTAGAAAAGCAAACGTGGTAGCTGACGCATTGAGTAGAAGATCATATGCAAGAACGAGTGCGATGATGTCAAGTATACGCGTAGAATCAACTTTAATCGATAAAGTTAAAGTTTCTTAAGCCACAGACCCGGGGCTATTGCGTATGAAGAAGAAAGTGCAAGAAGGTGTTATTCCAAAAGCAAGAATCGATGAAGAAGGAATACTTCGAGTCCACTCCAGACTTTGTGTTCCTAACGATTCTGATTTGAAGTACAAGATCATGATGGAGGCACACACTACACCATTTGCAATCCATCATCGTGATCTTCGACATACATTTTGGTGGAACAATATGAAGAGAGAGATTGCAAAGTTTATCTCGAGGTGTTTAACTTGTCAACGTGTAAAGGCGGAGCATCAAGTACCAAAAGGTTCATTGCAACTACTTGAGATTTCGAAATGGAAGTGGGAACACATTATCATGGATTTCGTTACGGGTCTTCCCACGGTTTCTCAAGGCATAAATGTTATTTGGGTTATAGTTGATAGACTAACCAAGTCTGCTCATTTCTTGCCGATACGGGAGACTTATTCCCTTGAACGTCTTGCTAGTATGTACGTGAATGAGATTATGAGGTTGCATGGCATGCCAGTATCCATAGTTTCGGATCGTGACCCAAGATTCACTTCAAGATTTTGGGTTAGCTTGCAAAAAGCTATGGGCACGGATTTACGGTTCAGTTCGGCATACCATCCTCAAACGGACGAGCAATCAGAGAAGACTATTCAAACTCTTGAAGATCTATTAAGACTTTATGTCCTAGATTTCAAAGGAAGTTGGGATAAGTATCTACCATTGGTGGAATTCTCCTACAACAACAGTTATCAGGCAAGTATAGGTGTGGCTCCCTTTGAAGTATTGTATGGACGAAAGTGTCGCTCTCCAGTATGTTGGGATGAGGTGGGAGAAGCAACGTTGTTGGGACCAGAGTTGGTACGAATGACTACAGAGAAGACCCAAACGATTCGACAACGTATACAAACGGCACAGGATCGACAAAAGAGTTATGTGGATCTTCATCGAAAGGACGTGGAATTTGACATTGGGGATCATGTATTATTACGTGTAGCTCCATGGAAAGGAGTTACAAGATTTGGGAAGAGATGAAAGCTCAATCCACGATTTATTGGTCCATTTCAGATTCTTGACCGAGTAGGAAATGTGGCCTATAGACTCGCGTTACCTCCAAGTATGTCTCGTGTTCATAATATTTTTCATATATCTGTGCTTCGTAAATATGTGAAAGACCCGAACCACGTTATTGAGTTAGAACCGGACGAGATAGCCGAAGACTTAACGTACGAGGAGGTACCTATCAAGATCTTGGATAGGAAGGAGCATGTCCTACGCACGAAGGTCATACCACAAGTTAAAATTTTGTGGAGAAACCATGCTATTGAGAAAATGACCTGGGAGTTGGAAACGGAAATGAAAGCGAAGTATCCTCATCTTTTCGAAACACCAGGTACGTATGTCAATTTCGAGGACGAAATTTTATAAGGAGGGGAGATTGTAAGACCCCAAATTATTAATAAATAAAATTTAATTTCCTCTATTTATTATTCTGAAATAGTAAGGGTTGATTTGATTAATGTGGTTAGTTATGGGTAAAATGCGCAAATATTTTAAATAAGCAAGTGGTTATAAAATATTCATTATTGTCGGGGAATATTCGCTTGGTCGTGAAATATTCTTACTGTCGGAGAATATTCGAACGACGGCGCAGTCTTTTGTGGGCCACATAACGGAAAGCGATTGGACGAAGAAAATGACAAAAATAAGTTGTTTAAAAATAACGGCGTAGTTGTTACCGTTAATACTGTTGGAATACCCGGTGGTTAAAGCACGGTAATACGCGTTGTTGCACAGTAACACACGGTATTGCACCAATTATTGATTCTTACGTAAGAAGGCACTACTCAATAATGGTTACAGTAATTACTGTTCAATATTTTATTGATTAAATAATTACTACGTTGATATTTTATAATTGTCACTACACAATATTTTCCATTATCGGAGCAATAATTCATATTATCTGAATAATATTATTAGATAACATTATTGGTAATGTCTAGAAAGTTCTGTCTAAGGAGAGGTTTGGTCATCTAATTGCGCGCCAGTAAGAAGAAATTCTTATTGGAAAGCCCCCTCTTTCCTGGGAACGGCCTGGTTGTCAGTACTGTGATTCTGTAATATTATTTGTGTATAATTAATTATTGATTTATATGATGAGGAAAATATTAATTTTATGTGGATATAGATGGAGAAAATTTTTAATGTGACAATTGTTAAAAATTAATATTTTATTTTATTTTTGATAAAATAATTCATTTAAATATATTATTTTAATAATATATTGATGGTGATATTTTTACAATGAATGTGGGATATATGAGTATATGAGGAGGAAGAGTATTTTTGTGGCATTAAATGATTAACACATGTTTTGTGTGTTGGTGGATACAATTCTTGACCGAAAATTTATTATTGACTGTAAAATCGCCCGTTTGTGGATTTCAGTCAATTTCTGTTTAGAATTTAGAAAAACTTTCTTCTGTAAAGTTGTAGAGAATTGAATTTTCTATAAAAACTTGCAAGATTCGGATTTTCTGATAAAAGAGCTATTTATTATGAATTATTGAAGTTCTGAAGTTCCAAAATAATTGATTTTTAGAAGTTTTATTTATTATTTTGAAGAAAAACATTTTTTGGCATTTAAGTGGGCTAACATGTGATATAAATGGGCTGAGATCAGATGTCTAGAGGTGGGCTAAAGAAAATTTGATAAATATATTAATATTATATTAAATTTTCTACTTTGGTGTTCTAAGCATTTTCCTATAAATAGGGTGCTTAGGTTAGAATTGAAAATCATACCAGAAACACAAGTTTCTCTCTATTTCTCTCTCTATATCGAGCATATTCTTGTGAGTATTTTATACTTTGAGTGTTGCTATACGGTGCAAGTTTCCTTCAGCACTATATCTAGTATTCCCGTCAGAAGTATCGTCTTTCCGAGGTAAGAGATGTTATTTCTTCTTAAATGATATTATTTTCTTCAATATCATTATGCCGAAGTATTGATCTGAACTTTTTATCAAATTTGGAACTTTTCATGTCGGGATTGCTATTCATGAGTTACTATTCACGAGTTACTATTCACCGAAAAATAAAATTTTCTTCTTTTCGTCCAAGATATCTATTCTGGATATTAGCTTTGATTGTATCCATGTTTTGATCATTCTTGAATTTTACTCCACTATGATTATTTATGAGGTATTTTTGGACATGGAATAGCTGAAATACGAATCCTTAATATTTATTATTTTGTTTCACTGGATTTGTTTCCTTTAAAATATTTTTTATCATCCTCAGTCCTAAATAATGATATAATTGAATATCTTTGACCTGTAGTGCAAAGATTAATGATTTCTGATGAATATCTTTGGCCCGTAGTGCAAAGATGAACAGGTGTTTAGATGAACATGACCAACTGGTGAATATCTTTGGCCTGTAGTGCGAAGATGAATATTGATTGATGTTACAGGGATAAAATGCTGATGATGGACTTTTAAATTCATAGATAATAGTAGATTTCATTCTCTACGTAACTCTTCTATGAATTATTATTTTCCGCTGCGAATATTGATTTAAAACTTGTTATCTATTGTATTCTATTATATTTTTCCCTGTTGAAGACTAACGATAATTTGTTCTAGGTTATCTTTGTCATAATGTTCTTTACTGGTCTAGTTGAGCTCACCATTTTCTTTTTTATTTCATTTTGCTCAGGAGGCGAGAATGTAGCGAGTACTAGTCGGGGTATGGAATGAAGGTTCTAGGAAGTTATTTTAGTAGTCCTCACCATTTTTTTTTGTAAAATATTGTACCAATAATTGTAATGAGGACTTATTTGAGTGTGGATATTGTCTGGATGACAATATTTATATTTACACTAACAGTTTTTATATTGTATTAATAAAGTTGTAGTTGTTTCTGTACCATGTTATTGACGACTCAGAATGGGTGTTGTATACCTGTTTTGGGGGCGTCACAATAAGCATAAGGATGAATACAATGATATAAATAATGAATCAAGTGAGATCAATGATAAATATTATAGATTTATAATTTAATTTATCTAGAGTTCAAGAATGTCCAAATTATCAACATAATTACCAATTGTAGAGTAAAATTTAAAAATGATATTTAAGATTCATATTTCAAAGATAATTTGGACAAAAAAAGAAAAAACTAATTTCATCGTGAATAGTACTCTGGCATAAATAGTAACTCTGATGAATAGTATTTTGGCATGAATAGTATCCCGAATGAATAGTACTCCGAAATAAAAAGATTAAAATTTAATAAGAAAATTCATACTAATATTTCAGTAAAACGATATTAGATGAAGTGCAAACTATTAAGGATATTCTACTAATTTCAGATATTATAAAAGTAATATTTATCAAAGTAAGTGTAGATTTAGGAATATAAATTGAAATAATATCACTTACATACTATAGAGTATGGAAGAATATAATATTTCTTACGAATATTGAACGAAATTAATATCTCTTACCTTAGTACATCGGAGATATTCTTAAGAAAATCTTGCACTATTAGCTACACTCAAAGTATTCTTATACTAGAAAGAAATACGCACATTATTATTGAAGAAGAATTTTCTAATTCTGGTAAACAATCTATTTATAGGAGAATGGCAGGGCACTATTTAAAAATAATTACGGACGCACAATAAAAAATTTCACAGACGAAGTTAACGAATAAATTCAACAAAAATTTAATTTTACTATGCAATAAAATATTATAATAAAACAAAAATTTTATATATAATATAATATATTCTATTTATATTCTAATAAAACAAATAACTTTATATATATTAAAAAAAATTATGTTTTATATAAAAAAAATTATGTTTTATTACTATTATAATAATAATAAAATAAAACTGGGAAAACTTTCTACCGACGGTTTAAAAGATTGGCACATGGAGGTTCATAGAATAATAAGTTAAACTTACAACAAAAGTTTTATGACAAACTCCCTCTATTAATTTATATCAAAAATTGAATAAATATCTACTACAAATCACTTATCTTTAATAAACACATTTTTAATCTTTCAATAATTATTCATCATTACTATTATAACTCACAATATTGACAACCAGATCATTTTCAAGAAAGAGTAAGCTTTCCAATAAGAATTTATCCTTATTGGTGCGCAATTAAATAACCTAACCCCTTTCCTCAACATAACTTTTTAGACATTGTCAATAATACAAATAATAATATGAATAATTATTTCGTGTCAATAATTAATTTAATAATATAAAATATTGTGCATATGATATTGTGACAATAATTGAATCAATAATATAATATATTATGCAGCAGTTACTGTGACAATTATTGAATGAAACTGAGTGAGTTCTTACGTAAGCATCAATAATAAGAGATAATATGCAATATCGTGTGTTATTGTGCAATATCGCGTGTTACTGTGCAATATCGCATACCACTATGGAACAACGCATATTACTATACTTTTATTATCGGATATTTCAACAGTTTAACGGTAAAAGTCTTTTCGTTATTTTATAAAAAAGTTATTTTTGTCGCTTTCTATATCCGACAGTTATTTTGTTGTGGGGTCTACCAATGATTGCGCCGTCGTATGAATATTCTCCGACAAAAAGAATATTTTTCGACCAAACGAATATTTTATAACAACTTACTTACTTTGTAAAATTTACACATATCACTCATAACTATAGCATTATATCAAATCAACACCTTACTATTCAAAATAATATTTAGAGAAAATTAAATCTTTATTCATAAAAAGTTAGGGTCTTACAACCTCCCCTCCTTATTAAATTTCGTCCTCGAAATTGATGTACGTACTTGGTATTTCGAATAAGTGAGGATACCTTATTTTCATTTCGGATTATAACTCCTTGGTCATTTCCTCAATATCATGGTTTCTCCATAAAATTTTGATTTGAGGTATAACCTTTGAGCGTAGAATATGCTTCTTCTTATCCAAGATCAAGGTACTTGCTCATACATTAAATCTTCCGCTATCTCATCTGGTTCTAATTCAATAATTTAGTTTGAGTCTTCCACATATTTATTTAATATAGATATGTGAAAAACGTTATAAGCACGAGACATGTATTAAGTAATATTATGTATTTAATGTTGTTTTGAAATTTTATTACTATTCATACATTAATTAATTATTTCTTTTTTATGTTAATTACTCCATTTTTTGGAGTAAAATGAAAAATAAGTAATTTTTTCCCTTAAATGTATGTAAAATATTTAATATTATTAAAAAAAATCACGTAAAACAACATATATAGTGAAAAATATTGAGCATAACTAAAAATATCTTTAGAACTTGTGCGTGAGAGACTATTAATGGGGTTAGATATTTGAGGTAGTTTTAATTTGTCGTTGAAAAGTATTCGTGATCGATGATGTAATTTGACGTTGAAACAAAAGTTAGTTTTAGTGAAGAAATTTTAATGGTTGGAAAAGAAATTAAGGAGAGTGGTTTATATGAAATTAATTTTAATCAATTAATTAATATAATATCGATACGTATGTAGAGAGGTGTATTTTTTTGCGTGTCAGTAGATCAATTAATCAACTTATCATAAAATTAATTTGATAATCGGATTCGAAAATAGGGATACCAAAGACCAATCTTTTTCGGTTAGACCATGATACATTATTCAAATATGGTACTGCTATCTCCCTTCCATTAAAAATAATTTTATTTTAATTTTGATCCTAATCAATTTTGTAAAATTATATTGTAATTTAATTTTTAAAATAATATTTGTATACTTAATAATTATACTTCTAATTAGGTTACAATATTAATTATTGTACTAATTAAAATTAAATTCACATTAAATTTGATTTTTAAATCTTAGAAATTGACAATTAAATTAAAAATTAAATAGGATATTTTTGTGGGTTGTACACGTCCGAAAAGAGAGATAATATTGATTTAAAAGAATTATTAATGAGAAAGGTAATGTATTAACAAAGCTTGACTAAGGCTATCTAATAAAATGATATAATTTTATATAAATTTAAAATTATGATTTTTTTTAATAATCCAAAAATAAAAAATTTAATCTTAAGGGTAAAATTACATCATTTTACTAAGGATTTATTAATTAGGGTTAGTTAAGTTTGACTATGTCATCTTATATTCCATCCGTTCCTCAATATATATCGTTTTTGATGATTTTATTTTTTCTTAGTTATTTGTCGTTATATATAATATAGGAGAATTAATTATAATATTTCTAAAATTATGCATCATGGTATGTATGATAATTATAAGAATTTAAGAGTATTATAAATAATTGATATTATATTTAATATTATACAATTATTTTTTTAATTATTGTGCATAACTCTAAAATTATATATTAATATATTAAAAAACAAAGAGAGTGTTAATTTTCCTCATTTATTAATTTAAATATCACGCGGCCCACCTTACTTTTTGTAGAGTTTTAATTTATTTTCTCTTTGGCTGGGACTCGATGTGACACTAATAGAAAATTTGAAAAGTTTTTTTGTGTTGTTTCTGAGTTTTTAATAGAAAAGAATAGAAAATTTAAAATTGAGGATATGAGTTGTAATTTAAAATTTATTATATTAAAAGTTGGGAATAATATGGGAATTATAAAAATATTATTTATTCCAATTTTGTTTCCGTCCAAATCATGCCAATTTTGGACGGAAAACTTTGCTAAGAAAAGTGGCCAAGTTTTCTATCAATTTCTTTTCTTTTTCGTTTATTAAAAAACTCAGAAATATAAGAATTGGAAATAAAATTTAAATTTTCCGTTCATTTTTTTTATATTCATTTTAAAACTCAGAAACAGAGCGTGAAAGTCAAATATAGCAACAATTCAATTATCTTTATGTTTGAAACGTCATCAGGAGAAAGAAGATATTTTAAAGGAATTTATATTTTTATATAAAAAATTAATATTTTTACATAAATAATGAGTAAGTGTAAGACCCCGACTTTTATAAATAAAGATGAATTTTTTATAAATATCATTTTTGAATATTATGGAGTTAATTTGATATAATGTTATAGTTGTGGGTAATATTTATAAATTTTGCAAAGTACGCAAGTTGTTATATAATATTCGATTGGTCGGGTAATATTCGTTTTAACAGGGAATATTCGTACAACGACACAATCATTGGTGGACCCCACAACGGAATTATTGTCGGATTGAGAAAACGACAAAAATATTTTATTAAAAATAACGGCGGAAATTTTACCATTGTTACTGTTGAACTACTCGGTAGTAAAAGTACAGTAATACGTGTGGTTGCATAGTAGCACACGGTATTGATTATTAATGCTTATGTGAGAAGTCACTCAGTTTGATTCTATTATTGTCAGTTAATAATATGAATTATTTAGCGATAATGACGTTTTGTTTTATTCGTATTATTAACGTAATAAAACAGAAACATCTTTTTATATAAAACAAAATACTTTATTAAAGTTATTCTATAAATAGAATATATTTTATTTTATTTAAAAGATTTTTCTTTAAATATGGACCGTCAGATTAAAGTAATCAATCTGGACCGTTCATGGATTAGTTACTATGCATTCTATTTTTCTATAAATAGCAGCTCATTCCTTCATTATTTCTTACGAATTCACTGAACTCTAGAGAGAGAAACTATAGAGAGAAACTATAGAGAGAGAGAAGAAGAGTATTCTGCTACTTAACTACTTCCTTACTTCAGCTCTTCTTTAAAACGGTAAGGGGTGTTATTCTTTCTTATTCATGAAGAGAACTGTTATTCCATTTCTTATTATTCTGTTGGAATAACCTGTATACGCGGTCTACCCTATACTTGGTGACATTCTTCTATTATTCTGTTGGAACATCCTGTCTGTGTGTTTTACACCGGACCTGGTTCCGTTTTTATTATTATTCTGTTGGAACATCCTGTCTGTGTGTTTTACACCGGACCTGGTTCCGTCTTTATTATTATTCTGTTGGAATATCCTGTCTGTGTGTTTTACACCGGACCTGGTTCCATTATTTATTATACTGTTCTTTATTATTCTGTCGGAATATCCTGTCTGTGCGTTTACGCCGGACCTGGTTCCATTATTTATTATTCTGTCGGAATATCCTGTCTGTGCGTTTACGCCGGACCTGGTTCCATTATTTATTATTCTGTTGGAATAACCTGTCTGTGCGGTCTATCGCATGCATGGTGATTTTTTTGTTATTCCATTCTTTATTGTACTCAGTTGGTTAAGTTTTGACTTCTATACTCCATGAAATTTGTGGAATATCCTTGATAATTGCGTTTCATCCAGTATCTTTTCATGAAAATATTCTTCTGATCATTCTTGAATTTTACTCCACAAAGCAGTATCATGTTGACAATTTGGACGTTGTTAATTCTTGGATAAATTAATTCTTGAACTTGTTTTATTGAATTCTTATATCATTGTCATCATCCTCATGTTTATAAAATGTTGAAAGTCATCTGTGGCCTGTAGTGCATAGATGGACTTGGTATGATTATGACCAGGGATTATTCGGTATAATCATGACCGTAATGTTACAAATGATGTGGTAAAAGTCCTCATTGGCCCGTAGTGCATTGATGGACAGTTGTTGGCATGATCATGACCATTAATGAATATACGAATATCCTTGGCCGTAGTGCAGGGGTGATTCGATGATGTGGATTATTTTATTAAGCTGAGTCTCAGCGATCACAGTGTTGAAAAATCTTTTAAATCATAAAAGATAGTAGAGTTTATTTTCTACTTGACTCTTTTAATGGATTGCTTGTTCCGCTACAGTTAAACTTGATGTCTATTATATTTTATCAGTTTAACATTGTTGAAGGCTAATGATAATTTATTCTGCATTATCTTAGTCATAATATTTCTTACTGGGCTAGTTGAGCTCACCCTTTCTTTCACTGTTCTCTTCAGGAAATGAGAACGTAGCTGGGGCAAGTCGGGGAACGGAGTGATGGTCCGAATGATAGTATTAGTTAGTAGTCCTCACTATTCTATGTAATGGTGTGTTAATAAATGTAATGAGGACTCCTTTTGAGTATGAATACTCTCTAGAAGATAATATTTGTATTCAAACTCACAGTTTATGTTTTGTCGTATTGTACACGACAGTTGTATTATTAAGTTGTATTTGTATTCTGTACTATGTATCTGACGACCCAAGATGGGTGATGTATACCTATTTTTGGGGGCGTCACAGTTGGTATCAGAGCTTAGGGATATGATCCCTGGCTAAGATGTGAGAATAGAACTAGGAGGGGAGAGACGGGGAATTCCTTCGCTAGTATGTCCTACCTAAGTTTATTTGCATGGTATTTAATTGGTCGGTCATAATATAAGGATAATATATGACATATCAATTAATTTTTATTTTGTGGCAGTATCTGAAAATGGCATCTGAGAATGTTGAGAATAGCAATGGAGCACAGACGACTGTTGATTCACCACATATCAATAATCAGGATAATGTGCATCAGGAAGGTGACAATCCTCATGCAAACAACAACACTGACCAAATGATGAATGATCAAATGTTCAGAGGTTTTATGCAATTCATGCAACAACAGGTGAAAGCGGCTCCTGTCCACAACGTAGGTGGAAATACTGGAAACTCTCTGGCGGTCACCGCTAAACAGTTTAAGGAGCTGGGACCACCGGAGTTTAAGGGAGAACCCAAACCACTTGTAGCTGAAACATGGATAAAGCAGATCACCAAGATATTTGATGTCTTGGGTTGCTCCGAGGAGCAAAAGGTTCCCTTTGCCGCCTTTATGTTGCGAGGAGAGGCAGATTACTGGTGGGAATCGATAAAGCGTACTCAACCTGCCGCACTGAAGATGTCCTGGGAGAAGTTCCAAGAGCTGTTTAACGACAAATACTTTCCCGAGAGTATTCGTCACATGAAGGAGGTGGAGTTCATCAAATTGGAGCAGAATAATATGACCGTGTCGCAGTACGAGGCAAAATTTGCGGAGTTATCCCGGTTTGCGTCCCACCTGGTGGATAATGAAGAAAGAATGACGCGGATGTTTTTAAGAGGTTTGAAGCCGGAGATACGTCAACATCTTGTTTCTCATAAACTGTGTTTGTATTCAGATGTTGTAAATAGGGCTCAGTTGGTGGAGCGCGATAACGAGACAACGCAACCAAAAGAGAGCAGCCGGCAAAATGATAATACCAGTGAGAGCAGTCATCGAAGCGGTGACAACAAGCGTGGAGGGAATCAACAGGCCAGAAATGGTAACCACTTCGGTGGTAATCAGGGCCAAAACAATAAGAATGGGCATTTCAAGAAGAGGAGATTCAACAATGATGGAAAGACGTCAGCACCAGCACCTGTCGTTAAGGAAGGAGAACGACCACCTATCATATGTTTCAAATGCGGAGGGGAGGGGCACATCAGTCCAAACTGCGCGATGCCGTCCAAAGCATGTTATAATTGTGGAAGAGAAGGTCATTTAGCCCGATTTTGTCGTTTACCGAAGACAAATTCAGCCAGGATGGAGGCACCAAAAGCCGTCCCAGAAAAGTCAAAACCGGTTGTGCAAGGGAGAGCGTTTGTTGTGACCTCCCAAAAAGTAAGGAACCCGAATGAGGTCATCACGGGTAAGCTTATCATAAACTCTAACGAAGTCTATACTTTATTTGATACCGGTTCTACCCATTCTTTTATTTCTCCTATCGTCGATTAAATTTGATTCCGGAGAAATTAGACTTTGACTTATCTGTGGAAACTCCATTGGGAGAAACCTTCATTACATCCACTGTTTATAAGTCTTGTTTGGTTCAAGTTGGTACCCACACATTACCTGTCGATCTTATTTCATTAAAAATACTTGCATTTGACGTGATTCTAGGGATTGATTGGTTAACTACTCATCATGCAAAAATTGATTGTTTTCGTAAGGTTGTTAGCTTTCATATTCCTAATCGACCTATTATGCGAATTCAAGCAACCAAACCATTAAAATCAATCGCTGTCATCTCAAGCCATAAAGCTATTCGTTTATTGAAAAACGGATGTCAAGCTTTCTTAGCTCATGTCACAGATCTAAACAAAAATACGTCAGTTTTGAATGATATTTCTATTGTTAATAAATTCCCTGACGTATTCCCTGAAGAACTTCCTGGCCTACCCCCAGAGCGTGAAATTGAATTTTGTATCGACCTTGAACCCGGTACAAAACCCATTTCCAAAGCCCCATATCGAATGGCTCCTATTGAACTTCAGGAGTTAAAGACCCAACTGCAGGAATTGTTAGACATTGGTTTTATTCGTCCTAGTACTTCTCCTTGGGGTGCTCCTGTTCTGTTCGTGAAGAAGAAAGATGGGAGTATGCGACTTTGTATTGATTATCGGGAGTTGAATCATGTCACCATCAAAAATAGGTACCCATTGCCACGTATTGATGACCTGTTTGACCAGTTGCAAGGAGCACAATTCTTTTCAAAGATCGATCTTCGTTCTGGATATCATCAGCTGAAGGTTAGAACTGAGGATATTCCAAAGACGGCTTTTAGAACTCGGTACGGGCATTATGAATTCCTAGTCATGTCCTTTGGATTGACTAATGCTCCTGCTGCCTTCATGGATATGATGAACCGGGTATTCAAGGAATATTTGGATCACTTTGTGGTCGTCTTTATTGATGACATCCTTGTTTATTCCAAAAGCCGTGAAGATCATGAGCAACACTTGAGGCTGGTACTCCAAAAGCTTCGTGAATACAAACTTTATGCCAAGTTGAAGAAATGCGAGTTCTGGCTGGAAGAGGTAGCATTCCTTGGGCACGTAGTATCAAGTCGTGGAATATCTGTTGACCCGGCAAAGATTGAAGCTATTCAAAGCTGGGAGCAACCTAAATCAGTGACCGAAGTACGTAGCTTTCTTGGTTTAGCTGGTTATTATCGGAGATTCGTGGAAGGATTTTCTCGAATCGCTACTCCATTAACTCAGCTGACTCGGAAAGATACAAAGTTCGGTTGGAGCGAAGAATGTGAGCAGAGTTTTCAAGAACTCAAGAGGAGACTCATTTCAGCACCTGTTCTAACAATACCATCTGGCTCGGAGGGATTTGTCATCTACAGTGATGCTTCGAGCAAAGGGTTGGGATGCGTTCTCATGCAACATGGAAAAGTCATAGCCTATGCATCAAGACAACTCAAGGAATATGAGAGGAATTATCCTACTCATGATCTAGAGTTGGCAGCTGTTGTCTTTGCACTTAAAATTTGGAGGCATTACTTGTATGGGGAGAAAGTGGAGATCTTTACGGATCATAAAAGCCTCAAATATTTTTTCACTCAAAAGGAACTCAACATGCGACAACGACGTTGGCTTGAACTGTTGAAAGATTATGATCATACCATTCAATACCATCCTGGAAAAGCGAACGTGGTAGCTGACGCATTGAGTAGAAGATCATATGCGGGTACAAGTGCAATATTAACAACGCAAAGGCCCATTTTGTGTGACTTGCAAAGGATGGAGATAGAGTTAAAGACTCCAGGGACCCATGTGATGATGGCGAATATACGAGTAGAACCGACTTTAATCGATAAAGTTAAAGCTGCTCAAGCTACAGACCTGGAGCTGATGCGTATGAGGAAGAAAGTGCAAGAAGGTGCTATGCCGGAAGCAAGAATCGATGAAGAAGGAATACTTCGAGTCAACTCCAGACTTTGTGTTCCTAACAACCCTGATTTAAAGTATGAAATCATGATGGAGGCGCACAACACACCGTTTGCAATCCATCCTGGAAGTACCAAAATGTATCATGATCTTCGTCATACATTTTGGTGGAGCAATATGAAGAGAGAGATAGCGTTGTTTATCTCAAGGTGTCTAACTTGTCAACGAGTCAAAGCGGAGCATCAAGTACCAAAAGGTCCATTGCAACCACTTGAAATTCCAGAATGGAAGTGGGAGCACATTACCATGGATTTCGTTACCGGTCTTCCTAGGGTTTCTCAAGGTATTGATGCGATTTGGGTCATTGTTGATAGATTGACCAAGTCTGCTCATTTCTTACCGATACGAGAAACTTATACACTTGAACGTCTTGCTCGTATGTACATAAACGAGATTGTAAGACTGCATGGTATGCCAGTATCCATAGTTTCTGATCGAGACCCAAGATTCACTTCACGATTTTGGGTTAGTTTACAAAAAGCTATGGGCACGGAGTTACGATTTAGTTCAGCATATCATCCTCAGACGGACGGACAATCAGAGAGGACTATTCAAACTCTTGAAGATCTATTAAGACTCTGTGTCTTTGACTTCAAGGGAAGTTGGGACAAGTTCTTACCATTGGTGGAGTTTTCCTACAACAACAGTTATCAAGCAAGTATTGGCATGGCTCCATTCGAAGCATTGTATGGAAGAAAATGTCGTTCTCCAGTATGCTGGGATGAGGTGGGTGAAGCAACGTTGTTGGGACCGGAGTTGGTACGTATGACTACAGAAAAGATTCAAACGATCCGACAACGTATAAAAACCTCACAAGATCGACAAAAGAGTTATGCTGATCTTCATCGAAAGGACGTGGAATTTGATGTAGGAGATCATGTGTTCTTACGTGTTGCTCCATGGAAAGGAGTTACGAGATTTGGAAAGAGAGGAAAGCTCAATCCTCGATTCATCGGTCCATTTTTAATCCTCGATCGAGTAGGAACTGTGGCTTATAGACTCGCTTTACCGCCAAGTATGTCTCGTGTTCATAACGTTTTTCACATATCCATGTTACGCAAATATGTGGAAGACCCGAACCACATTATTGAGTTAGAACCGGACGAAATAGCGGAAGATTTGACGTATGAAGAAGTTCCTGTTCAAATCTTGGATAAAAAGGAACATATTCTACGCTCCAAGGTTATACCTCAAGTCAAAGTTTTGTGGAGAAACCACGATGTTGAGGAAATGACTTGGGAGTTAGAATCAGAAATGAAATCAAGGTATCCTTACCTCTTCGACATACCAGGTACGTACCCTAATTTCGAGGGCGAAATTTCATAAGAAGGGAGGTTGTAAGACCCCAACTTTTATAAATAAAGATGAATTTTTATAAATATCATTTTTGAATATTATGGAGTTAATTTGATATAATGTTATAGTTGTGGGTAATATTTATAAATTTTGCAAAGTACGCAAGTTGTTATATAATATTCGATTGGTCGGGGAATATTCGTTTTAACAGGGAATATTCGTACAACGACACAATCATTGGTGGACCCCACAACGGAATTATTGTCGGATTGAGAAAACGACAAAAATATTTTATTAAAAATAACGGCGGAAATTTTACCATTGTTACTGTTGAACTACTCGGTAGTAAAAGTACAGTAATACGTGTGGTTGCATAGTAGCACACGGTATTGATTATTAATGCTTATGTGAGAAGTCACTCAGTTTGATTCAATTATTGTCAGTTAATAATATGAATTATTTAGCGATAATGACGTTTTGTTTTATTCGTATTATTAACGTAATAAAACAGAAACATCTTTTTATATAAAACAAAATACTTTATTAAAGTTATTCTATAAATAGAATATATTTTATTTTATTTAAAAGATTTTTCTTTAAATATGGACCGTCAGATTAAAGTAATCAATCTGGACCGTTCATGGATTAGTTACTATGCATTCTATTTTTCTATAAATAGCAGCTCATTCCTTCATTATTTCTTACGAATTCACTGAACTCTAGAGAGAGAAACTATAGAGAGAAACTATAGAGAGAGAGAAGAAGAGTATTCTGCTACTTAACTACTTCCTTACTTCAGCTCTTCTTTAAAACGGTAAGGGGTGTTATTCTTTCTTATTCATGAAGAGAACTGTTATTCCATTTCTTATTATTCTGTTGGAATAACCTGTATATGCGGTCTACCCTATACTTGGTGACATTCTTCTATTATTCTGTTGGAACATCCTGTCTGTGTGTTTTACACCGGACCTGGTTCCGTTTTTATTATTATTCTGTTGGAACATCCTGTCTGTGTGTTTTACACCGGACCTGGTTCCGTCTTTATTATTATTCTGTTGGAATATCCTGTCTGTGTGTTTTACACCGGACCTGGTTCCATTATTTATTATACTGTTATTATTCTGTCGGAATATCCTGTCTGTGCGTTTACGCCGGACCTGGTTCCATTATTTATTATTCTGTCGGAATATCCTGTCTGTGCGTTTACGCCGGACCTGGTTCCATTATTTATTATTCTGTTGGAATAACCTGTTTGTGCGGTCTATCGCATGCATGGTGATTTTTTTGTTATTCCATTCTTTATTGTACTCAGTTGGTTAAGTTTTGACTTCTATACTCCATGAAATTTGTGAAATATCCTTGATAATTGCGTTTCATCCAGTATCTATTCATGAAAATATTCTCCTGATCATTCTTGAATTTTACTCCACAAAGCAGTATCATGTTGACAATTTGGACGTTGTTAATTCTTGGATAAATTAATTCTTGAACTTGTTTTATTGAATTCTTATATCATTGTCATCATCCTCATGTTTATATTCTGTTGAAAGTCATCTGTGGCCTGTAGTGCATAGATGGACTTGGTATGATTATGACCAGGGATTATTCGGTGTAATCATGACCGTAATGTTACAAATGATGTGGTAAAAGTCCTCATTGGCCCGTAGTGCATTGATGGACAGTTGTTGGCATGATCATGACCATTAATGAATATACGAATATCCTTGGCCGTAGTGCAGGGGTGATTCGATGATGTGGATTATTTTATTAAGCTGAGTCTCAGCGATCAAAGTGTTGGAAAATCTTTTAAATCATAAAAGATAGTAGAGTTTATTTTCTACTTGACTCTTTTAATGGATTGCTTATTCCGCTACAGTTAAACTTGATGTCTATTATATTTTATCAGTTTAACATTGTTGAAGGCTAATGATAATTTATTTTGCATTATCTTAGTCATAATATTTCTTACTGGGCTAGTTGAGCTCACCCTTTCTTTCACTGTTCTCTTCAGGAAATGAGAACGTAGCTGGGGCAAGTCGGGGAACGGAGTGATGGTCCGAATGATAGTATTAGTTAGTAGTCCTCACTATTCTATGTAATGGTGTGTAAATAAATGTAATGAGGACTCCTTTTGAGTATGAATACTCTCTAGAAGATAATATTTGTATTTAAACTCACAGTTTATATTTTGTCGTATTGTACACGACAGTTGTATTATTAAGTTGTATTTGTATTCTGTAATATGTATTTGACGACCCAAGATGGGTGATGTATACCTATTTTTGGGGGCGTCACAGTAAGTCTTATTTTCATGTAAGAAAAATTTATGTAAAAATATTACTTTAATATATGAAAATATTGATATCTTATTTTTAAGAGAGTTGGTTAATTGGCATGGCCATTCTGTACGTCTTATCAAAAGATCTTTATTTGTAACTTTAATATATGAAAATATTGATATCTTATTTGGTTAATTTACACAAAGAGAGTGTTAATTTTTCTCATTTATTAATTTAAATATCACGCGGCCCACTTTAATTTTTGTAGAGTTTTAATTTATTTTCTCTTTGGCTGGGACTCGATGTGACACTAATAGAAAATTTGAAAAAAAAAATTGTGTTGTTTCTGAGTTTTTAATAAAAAAGAATAGAAAATTTAAAATTGAGGATATGAGTTGTAATTTAAAATTTATTATATTAAAAGTTGGAAATAATATGGGAATTATAAAAATATTATTTATTCCAATTTCTTTTCCGTCCAAATCATGCCAATTTTGAACGAAAAACTTTGCCAGGAAAAGTGGCCAAGTTTTCTATCAATTTCTTTTCTTTTTCGTTTATTAAAAAACTCAAAAACATAAGAATTGGAAATAAAACTTAAATTTTCCGTTCATTTTTTTTATGTTCATTTTAAAACTCAGAAACAGAGCGTGAAAGTCAAATATAGCAACAATTCAATTATCTTTATGTTTGAAACGTCATCAGGAGAAAGAAGATATTTTTAAGGAATTTATATTTTTATATAAAAAATTAATATTTTTACATAAATAATGAGTAGGTCTTATTTTCATGTAAGAAAAATTTATGTAAAAATATTACTTTAATATATGAAAATATTGATATCTTATTTTTAAGAGAGTTAGTTAATTGGCATGACCATTCTGTACGTCTTATCAAAAGATCTTTATTTGTAACTTTAAGCATATATTTTTATTTTATATTTATTTTTAAATATTAAAGATAGAGTTTCATTTGTAAAATTTATAAACTTTAAGGATATATATTCATGTCATATTTATTTTTAAATGTGATGAGTATTTAGTTTAGTAATGATTAATAGTCTTATTTCATGTTTATTTTTAAATATGATGACTGTTTAGTTTAATAATAATTGATGACATAAAAGTGAAAGGATAATGATATATCTTTTTGAACTTATATGTCAATTTTTTATGTGAGTTACGTAAATAATTATGATTGGTAATATCTTAACGACGTATCTAATATGATGACCAATTTTATAATTTTACTCAATTTTATATATTGGTATACGTCACAATCGTCCTTATTTCTAAATATTATAAATGGGATTATTTTTGTGAAACAAAGAGAGTAGTTAATTTATATTTCGTCCTTGTAATTGATATGCAACAACTTTTTTGAAAAATAAATTGTTAATTATAAATATTACTCCATCCGTTCTCAAAAGTATGAGCAAAATACAATTTACACATATATTAAGAAAGTAAAAATAGGGGGAAAAAATTTTAAATTTATTCTTAGTAACCCCACAAGATTATATAAAGTGATGTGAACTCTTAGTTTTTATTATTAATGGATGGATTTTACTAAATGATATATTTACCATTTATTTTATGTACTTTATTTTATTCTTTCGGGGATAAATTTTTTTTTTTTGTAACTTTAATCATCATTTCGGGGACGAAGAGAGTAGAATTTACTTTATCCGTTTTTATTTATAAGATCAGTTATATTTTAATATAATAAAATTATAAATATAAGTGAGATGTAAAATGTTATTTATTATTTTTCTTTAATATTATATCTCGGCACAAATTATAAAATACGTCAAAAATAAACATTAGGATTATTTTTCACATCATTCTTATGTAAGCATATTTTAAGGGATAATATTAATGGTGAATGACCCATAATATCTATTTGTTATGGACAAATAACATCTCTAACTTTCGTTATAATTATCAACCATTGGAATTTAAAAGAATGAGTCGGCGTCCACTAGTAATCCTAACGAACAGGATTAAAAAAAAATTTGGAGCAAAACTTTCACAAGCTCCACTAAAATTACTAGGGGATGAAGCAATGCTAAAACAATAAGATATAAATATTATAAACGCTGCTGAAGCAAGCAACTATATATAGGATACACTTGCTATATTAGGAAGGATTGAAAATATATATTAATATTATATTAAAATAAAAGTTAATAATTATATATTTAACAAATTAAATAATTAAAATACAATATCTTTCTAAATAAACCCTAAGCCTAAATAATAAACCCTAAATTCTAATTAGTAAATTCTAAATCTTAGTTAATAAATCCTATTTAGTAAACCCTAAGCCTTAGTTGATAAACTCTAAACCCTAAATAGCTAGGATTTAGAGTTTATTAATTAGGGTTTAGAGTTTATTATTTAGAATTTTTAGTAGGATATAGGACTTTTTATTATTTAATTTATTAAATATATAATTGTTAACTCATATTTTAATATAATATTAATTTTTAGTAGGATATAGGGTTTACGATTTAACTCATATTTTAATATAATATTAATATATAGTTTTAATCTTTCTTAATCTATAGTATGTATATCAGTTTTGCTTCATCCACTAGTAATTTTAGCAGGGCTTTTAATCTCGTCTGCCAGAATATATTACTAGCGGACGTCGAGTTCTTATTCTAAATTCCAACCACTAATAATTATAACGAAAACTAAAAATATTATTTATTTATTTTTAATTCATAATAAATATATACTATAAATCATTACCCAATATTAATCGTATTTATATAAACCAAACTAATTGATTGGTCTAACAAAGTATACCATATGTACTTTAAATAAGTCTAATATAGACTAGCTAGTACGAGTAAAACAAAGCAAACTTTTGAGCTTATGAGGAGTAGGCCCACTCAATTACTTATTCAGAATAATATGAATAAATAACTCAATAAGTCTGGGCAGACAGGAAATATGGACCGGTTCCATTTTTATTTTTTTTTATTTTTTATTGTGACTTTCAAAAAATGTATAATATTTATTCCAACAGTAAATTTTATAAAATATAGTGTTTTAGGTGTAATTTGGATACACATACAAATACAGGGATATACAGTCTGTATAACCCTGTATTTGTATGTGTATCCAAATTACACCTAAAACACTATATTTTATAAAATTTACTGTTGGAATAAATACTATACATTTTTTGAAAGTCACAAAAAAAAATAAAAAATAAAAATTGGACCGGTCCAATTTTCCGATCCCATCTCCCTGTCTGCGTAGCACTACTCATAAAAAACTAGGTCATCTTCTTTCATCCTACAAATTTAACACTCTGTTTGTCAGCTTTTATTTTAAGACTGAGAAAATGAGAGGAAAGCTAACAAAAATTATAATTTTTCTTAAAAATTTCATGTTTATGAGTTTTTTTAGTCAAAAAAGGCAAAGAAAGCAAAATTCAGCTCTTTTTTTCAATATTTTCTTGACCAAAATGATAAGAAAGCTAAGGAAAGAAAAATGGGCTTCATTACTTGCAACACATGCATTAAGAATGTTACATTCATTATTACGTAAGAGTACAATAGTAATATAATATATCAAAGATTAAAATTCCTTTGTTTTTTTAACAACTCACAAACATAAAATAAGAATATCGCTATATTTTTCTTACTAAACTCACAAACGAAATTAAGAAAAATTACTTTTCTTTTTTTTTTAATCATTTTTAAGTTAAAAATCTTTAGGAATCCTATTATGAAAAACTCACAAACAGAGGATTTCGGAATACTAAAAGGTTATTGAGAATTTCTCATATAGAGAAATCAATTCGACTGTATACATTATGAATTTCAAACAGAGTATACAATATTATTATTTTATATATATTTTAAGTGTTCTTCTCCTATATATGTTAAATGACATAATTAATTCTTAAATCTTAGTCTAATTGAACATACATATATATGTAATTTTCAAAAAATAATGAGTGTTTATGTTTTTTTGTTGTAATTTTTGAGACATTTTAAAAAGGAGGAAACAATTTTTAAATAAATAGGAAAAATTGAAAATTAAAGTACTACAAGCAGAACTGACTCGTTCAAACATCAGCTCAGATGAGTCCACCAATTCCGAGTTGCTAAAAAAAGGACTATCTAACTACCTTATAGATTGGATTTCTTTATGTACTCTTTTGAATTGTAATCTTCTTTGTCTAAAACCGGAAAGGCAAAACCCCCACTAAAACCCTACTCTCTTTCCCCCTCCAAGATTTTATGTATTCTTCTTCTTTCCCACAAATATGCAAATCTCTCTGACAATTACAATCTCTTCTCTCTCCCCATTTCACCAACCCAATTGGCAACCTAATTTCCTAATTCCAAAACCAAACCCTTATAATAATCTCTCAGTCACCAGAAACTACAACAATGCTGGTCTTGTAGATTTACAAGCGGTAAAAGGGTCAGGTTTCTTATCGGCAATTGGTAATGCAATCGAAGAAGAAGAGTACAGAAAAGCTAGGGCCGAGGTTAACCGTAAAGGGGCAGACTTGGCGGGTTATTCAATCGAGGGAATTTCGGTTGGTGGGCATGAAACTTGTGTGATTGTGCCGGAATTGAAATCGGCTTTTGATATTGGAAGGTGCCCCGCAAAGGCTGTTCAACAGAATTTCTTGTTTATCAGTCATGCTCATCTTGATCACATTGTAAGACTTCTTTTCTTCTGTCCCCCCCCCACCCCACCCCACCCCACCCCAAATTTTAAATTAGTTTCGTGTATATGCTATGTTTAATGAACTCTTAGGCTTATTTCAGTTAATACCCATGATTGATTTAATGAAGGTTGTGCTTGAAATTTAATTTAGTAGACAAAAGAATGTATTTTTGGCTTCAGAGGTATTGTTTGACTTTTAAGCATGATTGTATGTAATTGGTTGGTTTGTGGTTTGTTGTCTTTTATCAATTTTTAAGTTTGATTGAATTAGGTTTAGGCACCCTTCGTGAAGAGAACTATTGTGCAAGTTCTAAGTAGCTTAATCAAGTTTCTGATAGTTTTAATTTGCTTTTATTTTCTTAGCGTCGTTGTCTTTTTGGTTTTTTATTAGGGTTGTGTTGGCCTGTTGGGTACTCTGTGTCTTTTATATGCATAAATGTAAGGAATCAGCCATGTCACTAATTCGGAATAAGAACAGAATTTATGAACTTCTATCTTTGGAGAGATCAGTTGCTTCTTTTTTCTGCAAAAGAGTGAGCTTGAAAACTTCAGTAGTTATCAGGCTGAGAAGGTTTCCGTTACTTACATGTATTCAAACCATAGATAGTTTTTGGCTCATTGAATTGTGACATTCCAATTTGAGTTGGTTTAGCTCAATAATAAAAGGTGTCCATGCTTATAGCTTGGAATAGGAGCATCTTTGACTTTATAAGTAATTTGGTTAGAAATCAATTCAGTTGTAGTTATGGCATTCTCAATTGTGTTGGTTTAGTTTATTGGTTCGTCTTTTGGGAGATTTTTGCTATAAATATGTGGTGAGATTTATATTATTTATTGATTCAGGGTGGACTGCCAATATATGTAGCAACTCGTGGTTTGTACAACTTAAAACCTCCAACAGTGTTTGTGCCTCCTTGCATTAAAGAGGATGTGGAGAAGTTGATTGATATTCATAGGGTCATGGGTCAGGTGGAACTGAACCTTGATTTGGTTGCACTGGATATAGGTATGTCCTTTGGAGTTCTTAATATCTTTCTTTTCTTTCTTGGATGTCTACTTCAAATCTCTTAAGTTGATGAGTTTATATCTATATGCGTAGTTACAAAGTATGTATGTGTATTTTGTTGCAGAACATAATTAAAAATGTTTGATTCAGGGGAAACATATGAAATGCGGAATGACCTCGTTGTACGACCATTTAAAACTCACCATGTAATCCCCAGTCAGGTACATTTCCATCAAACAGGTGAAACTTTTGTATTAAAGTGCTTATTTTTTATATTATAAAAGATAAAAACAATTAATAGGTCCCACCGGGAGTTGAACCCAGGTCACTGGATTCAAAGTCCAGAGTGCTAACCACTACACCATGGAACCACAAGTGCTTAGATCTCCATAAGGAGCACCTATATGTATGCAAATAACTCAAATTTAAGATAGATTCATTAATTTCCTAAGAAGCATGGACATGGAGAAAAGAAAAAGCATCCCAACATTACAAGCTTACAAAAAAAATAAGGGCACAAGCACGGGGGGTACTAAGGATACAACAAGATATGCATATACATGTGTATGTGTGTCTCACACACACACAAATGTTGCATTGAAACAATTACCTTATAGAAATTAAAGTCAACACTTCCAAGGATGAGACACCTTTTGTGGAGTACACAAATGTATTTACTTGCATTGAAAAAATTATCCTATGGAAATGAAAGTCAACACTTCCAAGGATGAGACACCTTTTGCGGAGTACATTCATGAATCCAAAATAATTATCAATCTTGTCCTGCATACGTAATCATGCAAAGGAGCTAGCACATAATTATTGTTACACAACCAACTCCATTGAAAGCCTAAGTTTTCCTGAAAACGGGCCCTACAATATATTTACAGCTCACATATGTTTGGAATCAAGTTAGACTACTAGCTGTTCTGAGGTTCAATGCTTAAGTTGCTGACACAGAGCTAATCTACAATATATATATATATATATATATATATATATATATATATATATATATATAAACACAATTATGACTACACTTCTTCTGATGGCACTTTCTCGTATAGGATTCTATTTTTCACTTCTTGTCAAACTTGATATGAATTTAAATACTTATTTTGCAATTTTATTTCTCTACCAATTTATTATCTTTTCCATGCCTTAAAATGCCGTGTCTAAAAGTTGAGAGTTTGTTTGAAAAATACCCAATTGTCTGTTTAGTGTCTGTAGAGATTAACAGTAGAAAAAGTGACATGCACATTCCTGAGAAGTGTCGGAATATGACAGACTTCTCATATGGACAATCCTGCTTCTCAGTAGTTCATGTTTTATTAGTTTTAACATCTTCAATAACCTGAAAAGGTTAGTCCTTTAATATCCATGTTGTAAAAATCGTGGTACCTGGTGAGTTGATGTTAGACATATATTACATTGGAAAATTCAAATGGTAGGTGTTACAGAAAATCTTTAATGTGAAATATGCCTATCATCTTATCACTAATCCTACTTTTGGATTGGAGTAGTGAAGGTAGGAATGGAATGAAAAAAATTATGTTTGGTTGCGATTGGAATGGATTGAACCATTCTTATTTCTCCTAAATTTATGAATTTTATTCCTTGGGGGGGGGAGGGAGGGTATGGAATAACTCATTCCAACTAGAATAGAATGAATTATTCCACCTTACATTCTATTTCTTCAATCCAAACGTAGCATAAGTCATTGAATATTCTACCTTACTAGGTGTATTAAATCACTAGTTGGAGTGTCAACATGGATGTATTTGATTTCCCTGATGATTCATGTTTTTGAATTTATCAATCCTTTCAACATATAGATGCTCATTGCTCAAAAGGTTACTGATTTAATATGTCAGGGTTATGTCATATACTCAGTTAGGAAGAAGCTAAAAAAGCAATACATTCATTTGAAAGGAAAACAAATCGAGAAATTGAAGAAGTCAGGTGTTGAGGTTTGAAATTCTTACAAACAAATTTTGGTTATATCCCTTTTCATTCCATATTCGCTGACTTTCAAATGCAATCTGTTAGATCACAGATACCATATTGTCTCCAGAGGTAGCCTTCACAGGAGATACAACGTCAGAGTTTTTCCTTGATCCACGCAGTGCTGATGCCTTGAGGGCAAAAATTCTTATAACTGAGGTATTAGATCTTGTATTTGGCAAACAATCTTATAACTGAGGTATATGATCTTGTATCCGATAACTGTTTGAAGATGCTTATAGTGGTCATCTTCATGTATGCTTCATGAAGTCAAGTTTGTGTTTTCAAAGAGGTATCTTGATCATCTAGTCATTAGATTTAGTTTGCAAGGACGTGAAAGTGATCAACTTTTCTTCTTCTACACCATACGACTAATAAATATTAAGAAAGTATTAAATATAAGCCATGATGATTGTAGTAATTTGTTCTTTTCCTCCTCCCCCCCAAAAAAATAAAAAAATAAAATAAAAATAAAAATAAAATAAAAAATATCAAACATGCCTCCTGGGTACAGGTCATATTAGACATACTACTACTATCCATGAAATTCCATGCACAATATGCATATTTACACGAGTTTTTGATTAGCCCATGTCGTCTTGAATCTTACAAGTGGAAATTTATGCGGTCCATCCAGAAGATATATTGCTAAATATATTTAACCAGTGACTTTCTCTGAATGCTGCCAAATTTCTTGATGAGATCTTCTCAGAGGGATATTATTCTGAAAAATACGACCATTTGAAACCTTTACCAATGAGAACAAAATTGCCGCTTCAAAGCTGCAGAACGAATGACTTCTACTTGTCCATTAGTGTATTAGAACATGATCCTCTTTTATGTCCTTCTACCCTTAGTGAGTGTACTTTTCAGGAAATCCGGGAAGTTAAAGATAAAAGAAAGAGATGAACTAAACAATTTTCAATTGTAACTTCTCCTCTTATTGTAATTATACTGTAAATTGAAATGGTTGTTACAAGTATGTGAATATATAACCCTCGGATTACACCCAAAAAAGAATAATATATAACCCTCGGCTTCATGTGAGCCATTTTAGAAAGCAGGGATTTTAACAAATGAACTCTTCTTTTTACAGGCAACTTTCTTAAATGAAGATTTCAGCATTGAGCATGCACGAGAGCATGGTCATACTCATTTACTTGAGGTATGTCTAATGTTGAAAAACTTGGGTCTGGAGGCAAGAGATGTGTATAGAGAATTCCATAAGGAGAATGGCTAATATTTGGAACTGCATGATTATTAGAATTTCCATCCTTTTATTGATCTTCAGGCTATGGGTGCAATAAAATTGTCAAGTTTCTAAAGTATCGGATTATTTATATGCAGATCATGGAACATGCTAAATGGATTCGAAACAAGGCAATTTTGTTGACTCATTTCTCTTCCCGGTATCATATTGAGGTAAGTAGCTAAATGAATCAAGAGAATAATTGGTAGTATTTAACTAATCCTCTAGATGAACTAAGGTCATATTATAATGTTTGACAAAAGTGGGAATATTCCAGCGTTGCCCTGTTGGCTTATGATTTTATATTCTGAGCAATGTTGTGAATGATTGCTTTGATGGGACTCCTACCTGTCGTCGTGTCAACTCGACCTCCCCTGCCAATAGAAGTCACTGAATTATACATAATAAGCATCAGTTGAGATGTTTTCCATACAAACCTAGTTTTAGTTTTAGTTGGCTCCTACCTATCTAATATGTATCCCTGCATGACCATTTAAAAATTGTTTTGACTGCATAAAAGAACATCATTTTAGAGGATCAAGGAATATTTAGTTATCTCTGTGATCGTTCGTGTACGCTATTGATAGTCATTTTAACCTCTTTTTGGTGCACTAAAGCACTTGGGGGGCAGCCGGGAAGGGGATTCAAAACCAACATGTAATGGTGTTGGAGGAGGCATTTCAGCCACAAATCCGTCCTGTGGGTATTCCTCGTTCCCTCCTCCCAATAAATTACTGCAGACTGAATACCGACCTTCAGGGACATACTTGGCTGCGATTTGCAATCCCAATTCTCATGGAGCTTTTAGGAATAGTCTTGTATGAGATGACCCTTGCTGCTGCTTATTTAAGTAACATATACTGAGAGCTTCACTCTGTTTCCCACAGGACATCCGGCAAGCTGTATCGAAGTTACAATCTAAGGTTTCAGCAAAAGTGATTCCTCTAACAGAAGGCTTTAAGTCGATGTACTCTTGAGCTAAATTCTAGGGTCCCATTGCTTTCCTTTTTTCCTTTTTTCCTTTTTCCCTTTAGGCAATTGTCATAGTTTCTTTGTATTGAATTCTTGCTATTTATTGATCATTTTTCTGGCCCTGAAATGGCATGTTTTAGGATTTGTAAGATATTGGTGAACTGGTAAGTCGTAACATGTATCTATAGGCAAACACACAATATTTTTTATTTTTAAAAAAATCAAAGCAATCAATGAAGAATAATAATAAAGCAGACTATACAAAAATTCAGTTACACTGTCAAGATTTTTGTTATCTTTATTTTAATAAAATGTTACGATCTTAATACTGTTTGTACATACATTGTCAATGTACCAAATTTAAACTAAAAGATATATTACAAATAATATTTAGTAGTAAATTTTAAATTAAAATATTAATACGTACAACTTCAAATTAAAATATTAAATAATATTAAAATTTTGTACGAATTAATATTTTAATTTGAAGTTTACTATTAAATATTAATATTATTTAATATTTTAATTTGAAGTTTACTAGTAAATTAGTAAATATTAATACTAATATTTTAATTTTAATTTGAATATTTAATATTTAATAGTAAACTTCAAATTAAAATATTAAATAATATTAATTATGAATATTATTAGTAAATTAGTAAATATTAATAATAAATTATGAATATTATTAGTAAATTAGTAAATAATAATATTATTTAATATTTTAATTTGAAGTTTATTATTAATATTTACTAATAATATTCATAATTAATATTATTACTAATTTACTAATAATATTCATAATATGAAAAAGGAAGCAAATGATTAAGGAAAAAAGGGATGCTACATCCTGTAGTGGTAGGGAAAAAAAAAAGGGGAAGGCCTACCACTACAGCCTGTAGTGGCAGGGTTGTTCAATAGTGTTTATGGCAAGCGGAATTAATTCTCATATATATATATATATATATATATATATATATATATATATATATGGACAGCGGAAAGAATGTGTATGAGAGTAAAAATGATAAAATATATATATATATATATATATATATATATATATATATATACACACCATATTGAAGCTCTCTTACTTGGATATTGAGACATACAATATAGGACACGATACCATATTAGTGATGTTGCCATTAAAGACAATTAGGATGGTGAAAATTGTGGTCAAGCTCACCGTTAACACGATCGTAGTATAGCCCAATCATTGAGTCAAAATTTGTTCGTGATGTTTGTGATTAGCAAAGAAAGAATGCATGTGATTTAGCACTCATCAATATGGGTAAATTTGTATACACGAAGCCGAGTAAATTTTAATTGCATTTATTTTTATTTACGCATTGTATGCATGTACATATGTGATTCTACATTGGTTATATTGCAGCCAGTGGTGAAGCTAGGAAGCAATAGCAGTGTGATCAAAATTATTAGTAAGTTATAAAAAATTTGGCGGGGGTTGTGGGGCAACGCCCCCGAGCCAATTTTTTTTAATACTTTATACTTTCGGGTTAAATAAATACATCCAAATATTCAATTTAATAATACTAACAAAAGACTTTGCCTTTTGCGATTTGGCTTTGCCCCTTTTCTCTCTATTTTGTGGTTGAAGTGCTGAACAAATATTGATGTATGAGATTTAGGACTGAGTCTTGGCCGCTTGGGTATCTCTAATTAAAAAAAAAATTTGAGTGGGGTCAAAAATTGAGTAGGGGTCAAAAATTGAGTAAGATATAATTTTTTTTTAAGTTATTTCAAAAATTGAGTGGGGTCAATTGACCCCACATTTATAGCATAGCTTCGCCACTGATTGCAGCTAAGATGAAACAAAAGATCAAAAAGAATATAATAGCATCTTTGGATTATTGTCTCTTGCTAAAATTTATATGCAACCATAAAGGCTATTTTTCGTCACGAATTAAATTGATAATTTTATAAAGAAAATAAATTATTAATTAGCAAGGGCGACATAATAGAAGCATTGCATAATATATTATTATGGTAAGTATTGAAGGTAACTTTTCATTTATTACTATATATATGTTTACATATTTATATATATAGTTAAATATTGATATTGTATGCACATGAAGATGTAATTTGTTTATTTTAAATTAAATTTCTCGTCTTATTTGTCTATATTACTATTAGATTTTAATATAGTAGCAGCGTACTAAATGTATTAATTCAGTTTATGCTTTATTTATATGTACATTATTGGTACGATGGAAGTACTATTTTTATTTAGTAATCTATTGGAAGTACGTACCAGAGAAGAAAGTGAAAAATATTTGGACAAAGATATAGAAAATAAAATTAATTCAAATTTTAACTCCTATATCTTGTGTTGTTTGTTTATATCTGATTGTCTCTTAATGGACTGTCTCTTATTCGCTAAGAGGCATGATGCTGTTTTTTTTGTTACCTCTGAATGCCTCTTAATCGGTAAGACAGAAAATAAAATATTAATAATTAAGAGGTACCTCTTAATGAAATTTTTTTGATAATTTTTTTTATATAAATATGTTCAACAATATTATGCAATCATTTTTATTAAATTGAATATTTAAAATTATTAAATAAAAATTTACCCTTTAAAATGATAAAGTAGTGTCATTAAGAGACAACTTATTTTTTAGTTATCAAATAATTTTTTAGATTTAGACCTCATAACCATTCAGATGATCTAATTTATTAAGACATCATAATCATTCAGATCTTAATTCCCACGTTTATCAAACACAATCTTAGAGCATTCACAACAGTTTTCTTATCTATCCCTACTCTACAGTATATGGATTCAATTTTTTCACTATGTACCCAACAGGTTCCTTATATTGATTCCTTAAATATTAAATTTTGAAATTTAAAAGTTAAAATTTGAAAGTTATAACAGTCAAATTATGTTTTGAACGTTGTAACTATTTTTTATTTAAAAATAATTGTTGTTTGAATTTAAAAATTACAATTATTTTAATTTAAAAATAAATATTGCTAGAAATCAAAATGTGCAACGATCATTATGTGTTTATGAGAACTAAAACAACATTATTTTAATTATAAAATAATAAAATTTAAAATTAGTAGTAAAAATTTTTACAAAAATAATCAAAATCAAAATTTGACTGATTTTTAATTTTTTTTATAGTTCTCTTTCTTCTCTAAATCCTCTGTTTAAAAAATAAAAATGAGTGAATTTGATAGGCACACCCAAATCAACAATTAAGTGAGATAAGATCGTTTAACCAACATAAAACCGCAATAAATAGGGTGTGAAATGTCATTTTACATAAATAGGGAACGCTCTTTTGATTTCCTCACCCTGAAGAGTTAAATCAGGATTAAAATAGAGAATTATATAAGGATAAAGAAACTATTAGATATTAATTTATTGATATATTTTTCAAATATAAGGATAAAAAATTTATTAAAGAATCTGTTGTGAATGCTCTTAGTAATCTATACTAAGATATAAAGAGACATCGACAAAAAATATTACATAGAGTTACGGTTAGTATATATATGTTACATATTTATTATTTAAACCAAGGTGAAATCATAAATCATGATGAGTTTTAAATCACACACACTTCAATAATAGGCAGTTACATTTTTAAACTTTATTGTTTATAAATTACTGGTGTATAATAATAACAACATATAAAAAGATAAAATGAGGGCAATTGTTGAATTGGTTTGATTTGATCTTGTGAGTCTATTAAGACTGAAATAAATATTTATAAACGAAAATAATTAGGATCGCAATAAATTGTCTTCGTTGAAAATTATTACAAGAAGTTAGGATTATATATATATATATATATATATATATATATATATATATGCCAACTATTTATTAGTCAAAATCAAGTATATATGCCAACTATTTATTAGTCAAAATCAAGTATATATGCCAACTATTTATTAGTCAAAATCAAGTGAAGATATGATGAATATTAAATCACACATACCTAAATAATGTAGTTAAATATACAAAATATATTGTTTATGAATAGTAAATTAATTCCCACCAATAATTCGTCACTCCTCACACCATAAAGGTGGTGAAGGGAACCTTTTGTTCATCAATGCATTGTAATGCATCAAATATTTTTGTCATTTGTTCGATCCACACATTTGCCTTCAGTGGGTTTTACTTTCCAAAAAACTTAGGCGATCCCAACTTCTTGAACTATTCAGCACTAACCAGACGCGAGTTACCAACTTTTCCACCTGTATAATAAATAGGAATTCCTCTTTTCTAGTTCTATATGAATTGTAGAAAGCCCCTTAAAAAATTATGATACATCATATGGTCAGTAACGTTATTTTCTAGAGTTACGGGAGGATTATTGCCCTCCTGATTCACAGATTCTTGGTTGAGGGTTGGCAAAGTCTCAATTGTCTCCTGCATTCCACTGTTCTTTTCCTGATTTTCAGATGTCATTCTGAAATACGACCATAAAACAAAGGTTAGTTAAAGAAACTGACATGTCACTTCTTGTCCCCGCATCTAATCCGACTAATTAGAAAATGAATTTAACTTAAGTAGAACACACTAGTGAAAGATTTTATTTGTCTCTCATCTCCTAGTTCTAACATCAGATCTCCACCAAAGATTATACCCCTAAACTTTAATATCAAGTGTGACTCCCCAAAATTTAGGTCTATACCGCCCAATTTGAGTCGTCAAAATATAAATAATATACAAAAATTCTCATATTTATAATTATTATAATGTCGTGTATAGTACGGCATCACGCACATTAAGTTATCAGTACAATTATTGTCATACTATTTTACAACTTGATGGACTACTAAAATTACTAATTCAGACCATCATTCCATTCCCTGTTCTCCCCGCTAGCCCTAGCTGTGACACCCCCAAAATAGGTATACATAACTCATTCTGAGTCGTCAAATACATGGTACAGAATATAAATACAAACTTAATTATACAACTGTTGTATAACATAAGCTGAGAGTTTTAACACGAATATTGTCTTCTAGACAATATCCAAACTCAAATGGAGCACTCACTACAATTATTATTACACTATTTTATAAAATAGTGAGAACTACTACAGCCGTGACAACCCCAAAATAGGTCCATTCCACCCAACCCATTCCGAGTCGTCAAATACATGGTACAGAAAATAACTACAACTTTATTACAACAATTGTCGTGCAAAATATAATAACACATATGCTGTGAGTTTGGATACAAATATATACCAAATGTGACATTGAACACCATCATGTATCAGCACCTCACAAAGGTACCTTACATAAAGGTACAGTCAAAAACTGTTTTAGAAACTAGAATATTTGGGAAGTGCTCAAGGAAACCTTCGTACATGGGAGGCCATGCTTCTAGGTTATGATAGATATCATATGGCCACAGAATTATCCTTGGTTGACCCAATAGACCCCAAAGAAAAATGAGAAGGTTACTATCATATTCTTCCCAATGGTGAGTCTTCTCTTGACTTATCATTATCTCCACTGTCTCTAATTGAGAATTATACTTCAAACAAACACCAAGATTATATAGGTAGTGCTCGTAGATATACTCAGCAAGTGGATGAGCACAACCCTGTCTTATGATGACACGAGGTTGTATGTCATTAGACATCTTGTATGATAGTGACGAAACACCCTTCCAACGTTGGGTTCGCCTCACCCTAATTTCTTCACCAAATATAACTACTAAATGATGACCACCGTTCTATTCTCTTGTTACCCCCGCTCGACCCAGCTACACTCTTATTACCTGAAAGGAATTGTGAAATAAAAGGGTGAGCACAACTAGCCCAGTAAAGAATATCATGACTAAAGATAAATTATCAATAGTCTTCATCAGTAATAAATCAGAGATTTAGAACATATGGTAGATGATAAAAATTTCAACCATAGTTGCAGCGGAACGAGCAATCCATTTGAAGAGTCAAATAGACTATAAAGTCTATTATCTTCTCCATGTTAAAAATCCACCAACAATGTTTTATCCCTGTAACATCAATCAACAATTCTGGTCCACAATCATATGAATAACTCATAATTATAACTGTAGTTCTAAATTCCTCTTCTCATCCAGGACGAAGATAATTTTCATCACCTATCTTTACCTGAAACATCAAAGATCATGGTTACACCAAATCACATTTTCTGTTCATAATCATACTAATAACTTCATCTTTGCACTACGGCCAAAAATATTCATTTGTATCACCAGTTAGTCATGTTCATCTCAACATCTGTTCATCTTTGCACTACTGGCCAAAGATATTCAACAACATGTCATCTTTGCACTACGGGCCAATGATATTCATCAACAATTCATCTTTGCACTACAGGCCAAAGATATTCCTCAACAGTTCATATTTGCACTACGGCCAAATATATTCATCAACAGTTCATATTTACACTACAGGCCAAATATATTAATATCTCAAAGAAATATATAATCATTTCAGAATTTATATAAACAATAATTATAACCATGTTGATCAATTCACCTTTGCACTTAAGCTAAAGATATTCACTTATAAATTCAATGGTCATGATCATACCAGTCAACAATTCAACTTTGCACTACTGGCCAAAGAGAACCCATAGTCATGATCATACCAGAAATCTACCCATCTTTACACTCAAGTCAAAGAGAAATATCATCATTAGGGTTATAAAAATGTTATATATGATAATAAAATCAATATAATCAACGTATAGATTTAATCTCAAGAGTAATATTCATAAACCAACTATAATTTGGTCAGAAAAAGAAATCAATGTTGTCGTGAATAGTAACTCGTGAATAGTAAACTCGACACAAAAAGGTAGAAATTCTACAATAAAATACATACCAATATTTCGGTATAATGATATTGAAAGAATAATATTTCTTATGCTTATAAACAATTTATTTTAATTGTTTACACTTTACTAAATAATGCATTTAATCATCCTAAAATGCTAAACTCATAAGATTTCATCACCAATAACCAAAAACCCTCATAAAAAATATGCATATACCTCATATAGGATTCTCAAGCCATAAAATCCTATTTTCTAATTTTCTTACTTCACAAAACATATTTAATTCATTTACTCATAACTAGACTATTTTCATGAAAAATACCAAATCAGTTCCAAAAATATTTCTTTTCTGGAATTTAGCATAATATAGTCTCATAGTGAACATATATTTTTCTCAGAATTTTTAAAAGTCATTTACTATTTTTCATATAGCCAAAATAGCCGAATATTTAGACATTTATCAAAAATTGTACTTTTATCTAAAAATTCTGAAATTTACAGAGTATACTTCTATCATATACATGTACTCCCAATAAAATTTTTATCAATTTTGGAGTTAACCACAAGAAGTTATAAGCGGTTACTTTTAAAATAGTATTTTCTTATAAAATTCATAACTCTTAATCTATACATCCAAAAATCACCATTTTTGGACACAATCAAGAAAACTCATCAAAATATCATTTCAAATTTTTTGAAGGTCAGAAAAATTACGAAACTGAAAAACATAACCCTTAAAATCCCTTACCTCAAAAGAGCAGTACTTCTGATCGGTATAAGGCTGAAGAAAACTTGTACTGATGAATAGAAACTTACAAAGTATCTAAATACTCACAAAATACACTCAATAATCTAGAGAGAGAAAGAGAGAAAACTTATGAATTCTGGTATGATTTTTAATTCTAACTTAGCCCTCTATTTATAGGAAAATGTTAGCACGCCGAAGTAGACTTAACATGTAACCTGATGGCTTTACCTGCTACTATTTCCACCCACCACATTTGAATAAAAATCTCAGCACATTTCTTCACCAACCAAGAGTGGGGCCCACTAATTTTAGAATTTTTTACCAAAATGATTAACTCCGAAAATTCAATAATTTCTGAACCAGTCATCTCGTAAAATTCATAACAAATTATACGTTCATTTTTAACGGTTTAAAATTTGTGGACATATACTCAACTTATATATGTATAACATATCCAAATATTACCACGATCCAACGGTCGGATTAAAAATTATAACCCTCGCAAAATATCTCAAAAATCCTAATTTAATTTTCAATACCTCCGTTCCGACAAAAATATAGATAAAACACCTCAACATTAACTCATTCATTTTTAACCACAAAAATATATCCCTCATTTATATCCACATAAAATAAATATTTCCTTATCATATGAATCAATAATTAATTATTCACAGATAATATTACAGAATCACATTTATGACAACCAGGTCGTTTCCAGGAAAGAGGGGGCTTTCCAATAAGGATTTATCTTTATTGGCGCGCAATTAGGTGACCAAACCTCTCCTTAGACAGAACTTTCTAGACATTGCCAATAATGTTATCTAATAATATTATTCAAATAATATGATTTATTGATCTGATAATGGAAAATACTATGCAGTGACAATTATTGAACAACAATAATATAAAATTTCAACGTAACAATTATTGAATCAATAAAATAAAATATTGAATAGTAATTACTGTAACAATTATTGAGTAGTGCCTTCTTACGTAAGAATCAATAATTTCAAAAATACTGTGCAATACCGTGTGCTACTGTACAATAACGCGTATTACTGTATTTTAACCACCGGGTATTTCAACAGTATTAACGGTAACAACTACGCCGTTATTTGTAAAAACTCAAATTTATCATTTTCTTCATCCGACAGTTATTCGTTATGGGGCCCACAAATAGCTGCGCCGTCGTACGAATATTCTCCGACAGAAAGAATATTCTACAACCAAACGAATATTCCCCGACAACAATGATTATTTTATAACCACTTGCTTATTTTGAAAAAAAATTCACATTTCACCCATAACTTTAAACTTTTATCAATTTAACCATTTACTGAATAGTAATTATAAGAAAAATTGAATACTTTTATTTCATAAAATTCGGGGTCTTACAATCTCCCCTCCTTATGAAATTTCGTCCCCGAAATTTACGTACCTGATATTTCGAAGAGTTGAGAATACCTTGCTTCCATTTCAGATTCTATCTCTCAGATCATCATGATTTCTCCATTGCTCATCTCCCATGATAACTTCATTTGGGTTCCTCATTTGTTGGGAAGTCATGGCAACCGCCATCCCTCGAACTACTCGGCTTTGACTTGTCTGGAGCAGCATTTGGCATCATCATTATCGTTGGAATATACTTTTCTATAGGACATATTCCTCCCTCAACTGTCTCTTCGTACTCCTCATTCATGATCTGAATCATCAATCTTCGATCCATATCGGATTCAGGTTGACCGATATGTACAGGGTAATTCAAAACTCGATATTGGGTTCTCCCAATTACTTTCCAAAAAAAGAAATTCATATCATCTATTTTAGCCTTCTTAGATTGAACATCTCTTTCCACAATATCCACGTGTCGTGCAGCTTTTGCCCATGCATCACTTATTCTCACTCATTCAATTTTTTCTTCTTTCAGCTCAGATTCCATTTTTATCATCTTATACTCTGCCAAAGAATGCTTATGTTCAAGCATCACATATCGGGTAACACAAGCTTGAATTGTTGCATCCTTTTGTTCCACGACCGCCTGTCGTTCTTCTGCCTGCTCTTCTAACTCATGAATACGATTTTGAAATTCTACATTTTGATCATATACTACCTCTAATAAACTCTCCTCAAGTACTTCTTCTTCCTCTTCTTCCTCAGTCTCAGTTGTTACCTCTGCGACTATCTCGGGTGCAACTATCAATTCTTCACTCACCACATGGATATCTCTAATTCCTTCTTCGTGTAACATCACATTATCACGGTTAGTGATTAGAGATATCCCCACAGTCTCATTCACTCCATTGTTAGCATTCTCAGCTGACATTCTCAAATACTGCCATAAAATAAGGGTTAATTAAACAAATTAACATATCACATAATATCCCGATATTATGACTGACCAACAAATAAGCTTAGGTAGGACACACTAGCGAAGAATTTACTCATCTCTCCCTTCCTAGTTGTATTCCCCGATCTCCGCCAGAGATCATATCCCTAAGCTCTGATACCACCTGTGACAACCCCAAAATAGGTCCATTCCACCCAACCCATTCTGAGTCGTCAAATACATGGTACAGAAAATAACTACAACTTTATTACAACAATTGTCGTGCAAAATATAATAACACATATGCTGTGAGTTTGGATACAAATATATACCAAATGTGACATTGAACACCATCATGTATCAGCACCTCACAAAGGTACCTTACATAAAGGTACAGTCAAAAACTGTTTTAGAAACTAGAATATTTGGGAAGTGCTCAAGGAAACCTTCGTACATGGGAGGCCATGCTTCTAGGTTATGATAGATATCATATGGCCACAGAATTATCCTTGGTTGACCCAATAGACCCCAAAGAAAAATGAGAAGGTTACTATCATATTCTTCCCAATGGTGAGTCTTCTCTTGACTTATCATTATCTCCACTGTCTCTAATTGAGAATTATACTTCAAACAAACACCAAGATTATATAGGTAGTGCTCGTAGATATACTCAGCAAGTGGATGAGCACAACCCTGTCTTATGATGACACGAGGTTGTATGTCATTAGACATCTTGTATGATAGTGACGAAACACCCTTCCAACGTTGGGTTCGCCTCACCCTATTTTCTTCACCAAATATAACTACTAAATGATGACCACCGTTCTATTCTCTTGTTACCCCCGCTCGACCCAGCTACACTCTTATTACCTGAAAGGAATTGTGAAATAAAAGGGTGAGCACAACTAGCCCAGTAAAGAATATCATGACTAAAGATAAATTATCAATAGTCTTCATCAGTAATAAATCAGAGATTTAGAACATATGGTAGATGATAAAAATTTCAACCATAGTTGCAGCGGAACGAGCAATCCATTTGAAGAGTCAAATAGACTATAAAGTCTATTATCTTCTCCATGTTAAAAATCCACCAACAATGTTTTATCCCTGTAACATCAATCAACAATTCTGGTCCACAATCATATGAATAACTCATAATTATAACTGTAGTTCTAAATTCCTCTTCTCATCCAGGACGAAGATAATTTTCATCACCTATCTTTACCTGAAACATCAAAGATCATGGTTACACCAAATCACATTTTCTGTTCATAATCATACTAATAACTTCATCTTTGCACTACGGCCAAAAATATTCATTTGTATCACCAGTTAGTCATGTTCATCTCAACATCTGTTCATCTTTGCACTACTGGCCAAAGATATTCAACAACATGTCATCTTTGCACTACGGGCCAATGATATTTATCAACAATTCATCTTTGCACTACAGGCCAAAGATATTCCTCAACAGTTCATATTTGCACTACGACCAAATATATTCATCAACAGTTCATATTTACACTACAGGCCAAATATATTAATATCTCAAAGAAATATATAATCATTTCAGAATTTATATAAACAATAATTATAACCATGTTGATCAATTCACCTTTGCACTTAAGCTAAAGATATTCACTTATAAATTCAATGGTCATGATCATACCAGTCAACAATTCAACTTTGCACTACTGGCCAAAGAGAACCTATAGTCATGATCATACCAGAAATCTACCCATCTTTACACTCAAGTCAAAGAGAAATATCATCATTAGGGTTATAAAAATGTTATATATGATAATAAAATCAATATAATCAACGTATAGATTTACTCTCAAGAGTAATATTCATAAACCAACTATAATTTGGTCAGAAAAAAAAAACCAATGTTGTCGTGAATAGTAACTCATGAATAGTAAACTCGACACAAAAAGGTAGAAATTCTACAATAAAATACATACCAATATTTCGGTATAATGATATTGAAAGAATAATATTTCTTAAGTTTATAAACAATTTATTTTAATTGTTTACACTTTACTAAATAATGCATTTAATCATCCTAAAATGCCAAACTCATAAGATTTCATCACCAATAACCAAAAACCCTCATAAAAAATATGCATATACCTCATATAGGATTCTCAAGCCATAAAATCCTATTTTCTAATTTTCTTACTTCACAAAACATATTTAATTCATTTACTCATAACTAGACCATTTTCATGAAAAATACCAAATCAGTTCTAAAAATATTTCTTTTCTGAGATTTAGCATAATATAGTCCCATAGTGAACATATATTTTTCTCAGAATTTTTAAAAGTTATTTACTATTTTTCATATAGCCAAAACAGCCGAATATTTAGACATTTATCAAAAATTATACTTTTATCTAAAAATTCTGAAATTCACAGAGTATACTCCTATCATATACATGTACTCCCAATAAAATTTTTATCAATTTTGGAGTTAACCACAAGAAGTTATAAGCGGTTACTTTTAAAATAGTATTTTCTTATAAAATTCATAACTCTTAATCTATACATCCAAAAATCACTATTTTTGGACACAATCAAGAAAACTCATCAAAATATCGTTTTAAATTTTTTCAGAATTTTTGAAGGTCAGAAAAATTACGAAACTGAAAAACATAACCCTTAAAATCCCTTACTATCCCTTACCTCAAAAGAGCAGTACTTCTGATCGGTATAAGGCTGAAGAAAACTTGCACTGATGAATAGAAACTTATAAAGTATCTAAATACTTACAAAATACACTCAATAATTTAGAGAGAGTAAGAGAGAAAACTTATGAATTCTGGTATTTTTTTCAATTCTAACTTAGCCCTCTATTTATAGGAAAATATTAGCACGCCGAAGCAGACTTAACCTGCAACCTGATGGCTTTACCTGCTACTATTCCCACCCACCACATTTGAATAAAAATCTCAGCACATTTCTTCACCAACCAAGAGTGGGGCCCACCAATTCTAGAATTTTCTACCAAAATGATTAACTCCGAAAATTCAACAATTTCTGAACCAGTCATCTCGTAAAATTCATAACAAATTATACGTTCATTTTTAACGGTTTAAAATTTGTGGACATATACTCAACTTATATATGTATAACATATCCAAATATTACCACGATCCAACGGTCGGATTAAAAATTATAACCCTCGCAAAATATTTCAAAAAACCTAATTTAATTTTCAATACCTCCGTTTCGACAAAAATATAGATAAAACACCTCAACATTAACTCATTTATTTTTAACCACAAAAATATATCACTCATTTATATCCACATAAAATAAATATTTCCTTATCATATGAATCAATAATTAATTATTCACAGATAATATTACAGAATCACATTTATGACAACCAGGTCGTTTTCAAGAAAGAGGGGCTTTCCAATAAGGATTTATCTTTATTGGTGCGCAATTAGGTGACCAAACCTCTCATTAGACAAAACTTTCTAGACATTGTCAATAATGTTATCTAATAATATTATTCAAATAATATGAATTATTGATCTGATAATGGAAAATACTATGCAGTGACAATTATTGAACAACAATAATATAAAATTTTAACGTAGCAATTATTGAATCAATAAAATAAAAAATTTAATAGTAATTACTGTAACAATTATTGAGTAGTGCATTCTTACGTAAGAATCAATAATTTCAAAAATACTGTGCAATACCGTGTGCTATTGTGCAATAATGCGTATTACTGTATTTTAACCACTGGGTATTTCAACAGTATTACGGTAACAACTACGCCGTTATTTGTAAAAACTCAAATTTGTCGTTTTCTTCATCCGACAGTTATTCGTTATGGGGCCCACAAATAGCTGCGCCGTCGTACGAATATTCTCCGACAGAAAGAATATTCTACAACCAAACGAATATTCCCTGACAACAATGATTATTTTATAACCACTTGCTTATTTTGAAAAAAAATTCACATTTCACCCATAACTTTAAACTTTTATCAATTTAACCATTTACTAAATAGTAATTATAAGAAAAATTGAATACTTTTATTTCATAAAATTCGGGGTCTTACAACAGCCACCATCTCAGACCGTCACCCATTCCCCGACTAGTCTCGGCTACGTTCTCATTTTCTGAAGAAAACAATGAAAGCAAAAGGGTGAGCTCAACTAGCCCAGTAAAAATATTATGACTAAGATAATGCAGAATGAATTATCGTTAGCCTTCAACAGTGTTAAACTGGTAGAATACAATAAACAACACGTTTAACTGCAGCGGAACAAATAATCCATTAGAAGAGTCAAGTAGAGCATGCTATCTACTATCTTCTATGATTTAAAAAGTTTATCATCAATTTTCTCGCTGAGACTCAGCTCAATAAATAATCCACATCACTGAATTATCCATGCACTACGACCAATGATATTCATTAATATCACATCTACGAATTATCCATGCACTACGGGCCAAAGATATTCGTGTTATCACCAATGGTCATGATCATGCCAACAACTATCCATCAATGCACTATGAGGACTTTTACCACATAATTTGTAACATTGTAGGTCATGATTATACCGAATAATCCCTGGTCATAATCATACCAATCAACAGTCCATCTATGCACTACGGACCAAAGATGACTTTCATAACAATATAAGCATGAGGATGATGACAATGATATAAGAATTCAATTAAATAAAAGCAATGATAAATTTTAAAGATTTATAATTTAATTTATCCAAAATTTAATAATGTCCAAATTATCAACATGATACTACTTTGTGGAGTAAAATTCAAGAATTATATTGTATTAAAAATAATTTGGACAAAAAAGAAATTAATTTTTTGTCATGAATAGTACCACGGGTGAATAGTACCTCATGAATAGTACTTCGTAAATAGTACCCCGGCATGAAAAATTTAAAAATTATCAAGAATATTCAAAATAATATTTTCGTGAAAAGATACTAGATGAAGCGCAAATTTCAAGGATATTCTACTAATTTCACGGAGTATAGAAGCAATACTTTAATAAAATGAGTATAGAATTCAGAATCTGAAACGAAATAATATTACTCACATACTACAGAGTATGAAAGAAAATATTATTTCTTATGAATACTGAATAAAAATAATATCCCTTACCTTAAAATAAGAGTATTTCTGATTGGTAGGGCAGAGATATTCTTGAAGAAAATTTATACTGTTTTCTACACTCAAAACTTCTTAAAACTCGAAAGAAATACGCTCAATATTATAGAAGAAGAATTCTCTGATTCTGGTGTGATTTTCAATTCTAAATTAAGCATTCTATTTATAGGAGAATAGAATGATACTATTTAGATGCACAGTAAAGGAAAAAAATCACGGACTGCACAGTAAGTTCACGTACGATTTTTTGAAATAACATGATTTTACTATGCAAATACTATGTAGATACTATGCACAATAAAATATAATAAATTCTATTTTTCATAAAAAATAAAATTTATTATATATATATATATATATATATACACTCCCGTGAACCCCCAAACCCCCACCCCACCCCCGAACCCCCACCCCCCACCCCTCACCCAACACCCCCAACCCCCCACCCCCCACCCCCCACCCCCCACCCCTCACCCAACACCCAAGTTAACACACACACACACACACACACACACACACACACACACATATATATATATATATATATATATATATTATCATACTCATAACACACACTATTTTGAAAAATGAGTAGGTGGGGGTCCATATAATAAGTAAAATCTATAACAAATACTTCATAAAAATCTCCTCAATATTTATAGCAACATTTATTCATCAATAATATAACTTGCAATATTAACAACCAGATCATTCCCAAGAAAGAGGGGGCTTTTCGATAAGGATTTCTCCCTATTGGCGCACAATTAGGTGACCAAACCCCTTTCCTCGCCAGAACTTCCTAGATATTGTCAATAATGTTAATAATAATATGAATAACTTGTCATCTCAATTATTGATTTAATAATATAAAATATTGTGCAGATGATATTGTGACAATAATTGAATTAATAATGTGAGATACTATGCAGCAATTACTGTAGTAATAATTGAGTATAACTGAGTGACTTCTCACGTAAGTATCAATAATTAATACCGTGTGCTACTATGCAACCACGCGTATTACTGTACTTTTATCACCGAGTATTTCAACAGTTAACAGTAAAACCTTTGTCGTTATTTTTATAAAAAGATATTTATGTCGTTTTCTAACTCCGACAATAATTTTGTTGTAGGGTCCACCAATGATTGTGTCGTCGTACAAATATTCCATGTTAAAACGAATATTCCCCGACCAATCGAATATTTTATAACAACTTACTTACTTTGCAAAATTTATAAATATTACCCACAACTATAACATTATATCCAATCCACACCATAATATTCAAAAATATATTTCGAGAAAAATAAATCTTTATTCATAAAAGTAGGGGTCTTACAACCTCCCCTTCTTATGAAATTTCGTCCTCGAAATTGGGGTACGTACCTGGTATGTCGAAGAGGTGAGGATACCTTGATTTCATTTCAAATTCTAACTCCCAGGTCATTTCCTCAACATCATGGTTACTCCACAAAACTTTGACTTAAGGTATAACCTTGGAGCGTAGAATATGTTCCTTCTTATCCAAGATTTTAACAAGTACATCTTCATACGTTAAATCTTCTGCTATCTCGTCTGATTCAATTCAATAATGTGGTTCGAGTCTTCCACATATTTACGTAACATAGATATGAGAAAAACGTTATGAACATAAGACATACTTGGCGGTAAGGCGAGTCTATAGGCCATAGTTCCTACTCGATTGAGGATTTCAATTGGGCCAATGAATCGAGGGTTGAGATTTCCTCTCTTCGTCGATTCTTGCTTCTAGAATAACGCCTTCTTGCACCTTCTTCTTCATATTCGTCATCTCCGAGTCTGTAGTTTGAGCGGCTTTAACTTTATCGATTAAAGTCGATTCTACTCGTATATTTGACATCGTCACGTGGGTCCCTAGAGTCTTTAACTCTATCTCCATCATTTGTAAGTTATACAAAATGGGTCTTTATGTTTAACAGCGTCGCACTCGTAACTGCATACGATTTTCTACTCAATGCGTCAGCTACTACGTTCGCTTTTCCAAGATGATATTGAATGATATGGTCATAATCTTCAATAGCTCGAGCCAACGTCTTTGGTGCATGTTACGTTTGTTTTAGGTGAATAAATGGGTTTTGTACCAGGTTCAAGGTCGATACAAAATTCAATTTCACGGTCTGGGGGTAGGCTAGGAAGTTCTTCGGAAAATACGTCAGGAAATTTATTAACAATAGAAATACCATTTAAAGCTGTGACTCTCATCCAAGACTTAGATAGCACCTCACATTGATACCTATCAACTTGTAATCGTTATTCACGACGTCCCTTACGGAAAGTCTGGCTTCGGTGCATCCCAAGACTTGGAAGCCCCGGCGAAAGGCTCGGGGCTCTTTACTTATGACTTAATATGACAATGATTGACTTTAGTGGTTTGGTTGCTTGAATTCTCATAACAGGTTGGTTAGGAATATGAAAACTAACAACCTAACGAAAATAATCAATTTTAGCATGATGAATAGTTAACTAGTCGATTCCTAAAATCACATCAAAGGTAAGTATTTTCAAAGAGATAAGATCGACAGGTAACGTGAGGGTGCCGATTTGAATCAAACAAGATTTATAAACAGTGGAGGTAACGAAGGTTTCTCCTAACGGAGTTTCAACAGATAAGTCAAAGTCTAACTTCTCTGGAGTCAAATTCAAACGTTGAGTGCAAGTAGGAGAGATAAAAGAATGGGTGGAACCGGTATCAAATAAGGTATAGACTTCGCAAAAGTTTATGATTAGCTTACCCGTGATAACTTCGTTCGGTCCCTCGCTTTTTGGGAAGTTACGAAAAGCGCTCTCACTTAAATCACTAATTTTGACTTGTCTGGGACAACCTTTGGTGTCATCATTACCGCTGGAATTGACTTTCGCTATAGGGTATATTCCACCCTCAACTGCTTCGTCGTACTCCTGATCCATGATTTGAATCATTAATCTTTGATCCATATCGAATTGGGGTTGACCGCAATGTACAGGATAATTTAAAACTTAATGTTAGGTTCTCCCAATTACTATCTAAAAAGAGAAATACATATCATCTATTTTAGCCTTCTTGGATCGGACTTCTCTTTCCACAATATCTACGCGTTGTGCGACTTTTTCCCATACATCCTTCATTCTCACTTGTTCAGTTGTTTCTTCTTTCAGCTGATCCTTGACATTTGAATTCTCAAATTTCAGCTTTATCATCTTATACTCTGCCAAAGAGTGCTTCTGTTCAAACATCACATATCGGGTAATGCAATCTTGAATTGTTGCAACCCTTTGCTCAACGACCGCTTGCCGTTCTTCAGCCTGCTCTTCTAACTCATGAATACGATTTTGCAGTTCTACATTTCAATCATAAATTTCTCCTAACAAAACCTTCACAGGTTCATCTTCTTCCTCACTCTCAGCTGCTACCTCTGCGACTAACTCGAGTGCAACTATTAATTCTTCACTCACCACATGGATATCTCTAATTTCTTCTTCGCCTAACATCCTAAAATCAAGTTTAATAACTTAATTAGTACTCCCCAATAAAATCTTTGTTATAACAAATGATTATACTCCAATATTTATTCTTTAAATGAATCTCCTCGATTCATCACTTAAAACTCTATATGAGTTCATCTCTTGATTTTCAGATGTCATTTTCAAACACTGCCACAAAACAAGGGTTGATTGACATACCACATATTATCCCTATATTCTGACCGACCAATTAAATATCAAATAAACTTAAGTAGGTCATACTAGCGAAGGAATTACCCGTCTCTCCCCTCCTAATTCTAGTCTCAAATCTCAGCCAGAGATCATATCCCTAAGCTTTGATACCAACTGTAACGTCCCCAAAATAGGTATACATAACCCATTCTGAGTCGCCAAATACATGGTACAGAATATAAATACAAACTTAATTATACAACTGTCGTGTAACATAAGCTGAGAGTTTTAACACAAATATTGTCTTCTAGACATCTCAAATAGGGTCCTCATTACAATTATTATCACACTATTTTATAAAATAGTGAGGACTACTATAGCCACCATCTCGGACCGTCACTTCATTTCCCGACTAGTCCCAGCTACGCTCTTATTTCCTGAAGAGAACAATGAAAGCAAAAGGGTAAGCTCAACTAGCTCAGTAAGAAATATTATGACTGTGATAATTCAGAATAAATTATCGTTAGCCTTCAAAGTGTTAAACTGATAGAATACAATAAACAACAAGTTCAACTGCAGCGGAACAAGCAATCCATTAGAAGAGTTAAGTAGAGCATGATATCTACTATCTTCTATGATTTAAAAAGTTTATCATCAATTTTATCGCTGAGACTCAGCTCAATAAATAATCCATATCACTGAATTATCCATGCACTACGGTCAAAGATATTCATTAGTATCACATCTACGAATTATCCATGCACTACGGGCCAAGGATATTCGTGTTATCACCAATGGTCATGATCATGCCAACAACTGTCCATCAATGCACTACGGGCCAATGAGGACTTTTATCACATCATTTACAATATTACAGGTCATGATTATACCGAATAATTCCTAGTAATAATCATACCAATTAACAGTCTATTTATGCACTACGGGCCAAAGATGACTTTCATCATAATATAAGCATGAGGATGATGACAACGATATAAGAATTCAATTAAATGAAAGCAAGGATAAATTTTAAAGATTTATAATTTAATTTATCCAGAATTTAATAATGTCCAAATTGTCAACATGATATTACTTTGTGGAGTAAAATTCAAGAATAATATTGTATCAGAAATAATTTGGACCAAAAAAATTATTAGGTTTGATCTGTGCTTTATGTTTATCATTCTGTAAATAAATGTATAGAAGAAAAGATCAAAGTTGTTAGGTTGATCTAATTTTTGAGATGTAATAGATAGGCTTCAACAGAATCGTAGTCTGTCGAGCCAGCTAAGAGATTGCAAAAGCCAAGGCAGAATCGCAGAGCATCGAGAATCGTAGTCTGTCTGCTTTGGAGGGCCTCTCCTAGAATTATAGAGTGGTCCAAACATCTGCCTGAAAGTAGTATGCATACAAGCCAATCATGTTTGATGATAAAGCATATACTTTGTAACAATCTTATTCATTATTAATAAAAAATATTAATTTATTAAAGGCTTTTAATTATCTACATGATGCTGCTTTATAATATGTGATAAACCCATAGTTTTAAACAATGCTTTTAGAATAATGATGATGATCATTCTAATGAGATCTAAATTCTTAGAAAGCTTAAAACTAAAATAGTTCCCAATCATTGGATTACTAAATTGGGGATTAGTGAATCCTGATAGATTGGTACATACGTTGCTTGCTCATTGGATGAGGATGATTGATCTCATGATCATTTGTGTGTAGACACTAAAGCAAGTATGTAGGTGCTTATTAGATAATAAGTTCACTGAACGTGACTCGCTAAGGAATTCCTAATAGAGTTTTACTTGCCTGTCAATAGGAATTCCTGTAGTGATAGTAGTACAAGTGATCATTGGACTTGATGTAAGACCCCAAATTTTATGAAATAAAAGTATTCAATTTTTCTTATAATTACTATTCAGTAAATGGTTAAATTGATAAATGTTAAAGTTAAGGGTGATATATAATTTTTTTTTCAAAATACACAAGTGGTTATAAAATATTCATTGTTGTCGGGGAATATTCTTTCTGTCGGGGAATATTAGTACGACGGCGCAGCCATTTGTGGGCCCCATAACAGAATAACTGTCGGATGAAGAAAACGACAAATTAAATTGAGTTTTTACAAATAACGACGTAGTTGTTACCGTTAACACTGTTGGAATACCCGGTGGTTAAAATACAGTAATACGCGTTATTGCACAGTAGCACACGGTATTGCACAATATTTTTGAAATTATTGATTCTTACGTAAGAAGGCACTACTCAATAATTGTTACAGTAATTACTGTTCAATATTTTATTTTATTGATTCAATAATTGCTACATTAAAATTTTATATTATTGTTGTTCAATAATTGTCACTGCATATTATTTTCCATTATCAGATCAATAATTCATATTATTTGAATAATATTATTAGATAACATTATTGGCAATGTCTAGAAAGTTCTGTCTAAGGAGAGGTTTGGTCACCTAATTGCGCGCTAGTAAGGAAAAATTCTTATTGGAAAGTCCCCTCTTTCCTGGGAACGACCTGGTTGTCATAAATATGATTCTGTAATATTATTTGTGAATAATTAATTATTGATTCATATGATAAGAAAATATTTATTTTATGTGGATATAAATGAGGGATATATTTTTGTGGTTAAAAATGAAGGAGTTAATGTTGAGATTTTTATCAGTATTTTTATCGGAATGGAGGTATTAAAAATTAGGATTTTTGAGATATTTTGTGGGGGTTATAATTTTTAATCCGACCGTTGGATCGTGATAATTTTTGGATATGTTATTCATATATAAGTTGAGTATATGTCCACAAATTTTGAACAGTTAAAAATGAATGTATGATTTGTTATGAATTTTACGAGATGACTGGTTCAGAAATTATAGAAGTTACAGAATTTGTCATTTTGGTGGAAAATTCTAGAATTGGTGGGGCCCCACTCTTGGTTGGTGAAGAAATGTGCTGAGATTTTAATTCAAATGTAGTGGGTGGGAATAGTAGCAGGTAAAACCCATCAGGTTGCAGGTTAAGTCTGCTTCGGCGTGCTAACATTTTTCTATAAATAGAGGACTAAGTTAGAATTAAAAATCACACCAGAATTCATAAGTTTTCTCTCTTTTTCTCTCTAGATTAT